>ATSW01009698.1:0-16673 GCA_000444245.1 Botryllus schlosseri
TTGCCGAACGCGCGACAATGAATGACCTGATTTCGCCAATCATCTCAGCGGGAGATCGTGTCGCGTTACATTGTGCAGTGCAATGCGCACAGACGAATCTCGCTAATTAGCAACATGCCTTTCGTTAATTGGCGGCGCGCAATACTGATAATACGACCTATTGAATTGCAACCAAGTATTAGCGACAGAGCGGTCATTTAAAAACGGCAAGGTTTCGCGTTAAAGGAGGGGGTTTCGACCCCTGAACCCCCCCCCTTGGCTACGCGCCTGGGCACTAGGGTTGGGCACAATGATCCAATACGAATATTAATTGTAATGATTCAGTGCTACTTTGATTTTTCAAGTACCAACAGTCAGGGTTGTAATGACTCGACTCGAGTTACGATTTTTAAATGCCTAAAATCACTTGACTTGTATCCGAGTCAATTGTACATGACTCGAACCAAGTCATATGACTCGAGACTAGGACGGCCAAGACAGATATTTCATTGTAACTTCGAAGAATGGTAAAGTCACCACATTATTGGTATATCGTCTGTCAGTCCTGAAAATTGGAAAAATAAGGCAAGAAACTGTTAGGACTGAGGAAAATTACAATATTATGAATACGAGCCATTCCATATCACTTGAGCAAAGTTGAAAAAGTGGGTCACTGACTTGGATTGGACTTGACTCGGCGGCGGATTGAAAATAACTTGACTTGACTCGAGTCATAACTATGAAAGGAAGATTGGCTTGCGACTTGGTTACAACCCTGCCAACAGTATATAACTATACATATACATTAGGGCTGTTCAAAAGTAAGTAGAAGCGGAGTTTGGAGATTTTCTTTGATAATTCTGGGATTATCATTGATCGGTGGATAATCCAAGAATTATCAAAGAAAAACTCCAATAACTCCGCTTCTATAGCATGGAATTGAGTCAAATTTGTTTTGCATCGTTTTTTTAAGACAGTGCAACAATTTCATGAGGTTGGCCAAAAAATTTGAAAAAAAGAATTTTTCTGCATTTTTTGGCAATTTCAAAATTTTCAAACTGTACGAAATCCGCGATTACTGGTTGGAATGAATTCAAATTTGGTGTGCGTCGTTTTTCAAGACAACCTAACAATCTAATCACGTAGCCAGCAGGATTCAGGAAAAAGTTGTTTTTGAACAGCCCTTGATGAATGAATGATGAACTATAGTATCAAGATGAATTATTGTTTCGACATTCTCCCATCATGAATGCCATGAAACCTCAATTGAAATGATGTAGCATGGGGCTATGCATGTTCAAGAAAACTATAAAAACATGTTTGTCCTGTGCTACGGTCTGACCTGTTGCTTTTTTGTATTTCCAGTTACGTGTGCGACGGCGACTATGACTGCAGCGACTTGAGCGACGAGACTCACTGCAACCACACGCTGCAGCAATGCTCGCCCACGGAGTTCCGATGCCGTACCATGTGGGTCTGCCGTTTAGGACAGGGAAATAATGTGGGAGAAATTTTGTAGGCGGTGGCTCTACGCGGGACGGCTGAGTCACCCTGACAAATTCAGCTGGTTATAATAATATGCGGAGTTGATTGAAATAGTCATAGAGATTCGGGCGTGCCTGGAATATGGCCAAGTTACATCATTTTCCACCGCAAATAGTGACGTTTCTGGAAATTGTGAAAATGTCAATTTACGATAAAACCGCTTCCACTCTTCTAAACCGGTCCAATTTTTTTCATTTTGGCAAACACAAAAATTTAATCACAAAGCCAGAGATATTACGGGAAGCAAGTTTTTTTTTAGCATACTGTCAAATTTAATGTGTAGCAACATTTTCGGCGAAGGAATTGTTTTTTGGCATGCCGCGAAGTTTCATTGCAAAATTCGGCCTTCTGCCGCAACAATGCGTTAAATTTTTATTTCCAGTTACTCGGTGTCTGCGTGCGTGCCGAATTCGTGGAAATGCGACGGCGGCATAGACTGCCTCGACAGCTCGGACGAACAAGGCTGCGCCAAGCGCAGCTGCAGCAGTTGGCAATTTTCGTAAGCTTCCCTCGGACGCGCGGGTGGCACGCTTTAAGACCATTTTTTACGCAGGTGCGGAGACGGCTCTTGCGTGATGGGCATTTTCCAGTGCGACGGTCAAGCCGACTGCCCAGACGGCTCAGACGAAACGGGCTGTACAAGTACGTTCGCTGCGGAGTTGTGATGACTTGAGCCGTAATTTTCCATCAACTCGATTCGACTGAAGCTGATTCTATTTCAGAGTTATCGCGCATTCAGTAATTCTAATCTATGCAATTGTACAGTATATTCATATTGAAATAAACCCAATTTTCGGCTGACACTCGTCAGGGGCTATCTTCAGCAACTAGTAGAGAACCAGGCTGTGACGACAAAAGGAGCTTGCGTACCATCGAAAAATAGTACGGTGAACGCTCTGTTATTCGAAATTTCCTGCTGGGGACGTCACATTTTGCGATGCGATCGTTGCTATACAATGTCCTTTCCAATTCTCTACTAGTTGCTGACTATTACCCCTGACAAGTGTCAGCCAAAAATATTCTGGTTGATTTCAAGATGAATATACTATTTGTATATTGACGTTCTGTAACTCCAAGAAGCTCTTCAATTCTAATCTAATACGGAAAAAACCGGTGCAGCTATAATTCTAGTGTGCCCCCCGGGCTGTGAGGCGGAGAAATTTCGTCTCTTGTACCCATTTCGAGAGCTGCCAAAATTTCTTATGCCAAATCGATGCTGACGTGATTTAGGCAAACCCCTTTTTTCATTGCCAGCGACGACCTCCTACGTCAGCACCACCACCCCTTCGCCGTTTGGCCACGACAAGTGCGGGCCGTCCGAGATGAAATGTCGCCAGCACGACACTTGCATCCCTCTCAGCTGGAAGTGCGACGGGAACAACGACTGCGGCGACCACAGCGACGAGTTTGACTGCGGGCTGCCCGCCAACGGCACCGGGAACACGCAAGTTTGCGTTCATTCCTACTGGCAGTACAGGTGGGAGTCTTTTGACAGACCTTACTGTTGAATCTGGGCTTTTACATTGGGAGTTTGGCTGTTTCCATTCAATCCGGTTCAACCCACTTTTTTCAACTCGAGTGATATAGAATGGCTCGGATTCATGATATCGTAATTTTCCGCAGATCTAACAGTTTCTGACCCTATTTTTCGAGTATCGGGACTGATAGACGAAATACCAATAATGTGGTGACTTTACTATTCTTGGAAGTTACAATGAAATGTCTGTCTTGGCTGTCCCAGTCTTGAGTCATATCGCTTGGTCCGAGTCAATACACAAATTATTTTGAGTACAAATTAACTCAAGTACAAGTCACATCATTTTACGCATTTGAAGAAATGACTCGAGACATGACTCAGTTCATTACAACCCTGGACAAATCTACTTACTTTTTACTCTTTGGATTTTGAAAAGTCATCGTGTGTGAAATCTTCATAACAGCTTGAAATTGTGATCACATTTTGTTGCATATATTTTTGAGGTTCGTACCTCTTTGTCGTTAGTCATTTTGCGTTCGTTGCAGAGATAGATCTTGCTATTTCGATAACTTCATTTTTTTTTAAAAGTAGATTTGACGTGGGACAGTCGTTAAACGCTGATAGAAGTAAGGCAATGTGTTTTGAGCATACTTTCTGTTTTAGATGCAATCACGGCGAGTGCATCCTCGCCTTTTTCGAGTGCGACGGCGACAACGACTGCGGCGACTGGTCCGACGAGAAGCACTGCCCCGGCTTTGTGGACAACGCGAATCATCCCGGGTGCTTTACAGGAAACGGGGTGGGCTATCGAGGTGGGTGAAGGTAGAATCCATTTTATGCGGGGTCCTTAAGAAATACGTGTGTCTGTAACTTTGTAATTTACGCTCTTGGTCAAAGCTCTTTCTTCTAGCTACCTAATCCAGTTGTTCTCAGCGAGGGTGCTATTTCTAACGCCCTGGTTGGCCACTGGTTGGCTGTCCGAGAAATGGAGTATATCTTATTGTTGCTCTCAAATTGCTCGGGGACTGCATGTTTGAATGCAGACTGGCATTGTTGCATTGTGTTAATCTGGGTGTTTTACAAGTTACCAGTGAATTTGACATGGCACTTTGTGAATTTGGTATTAGTAATGTAATAACTATTATGATTACCAAAACGATGCAACAATTTGCACCGCAATTGGTGAATTGAGGGTTAGAAACGCAATCATGTATTATGAAAGGATTGAAAGCGATACATCAACATTGTATTGATGAATTTGGAAGTGAATATTTTACTGAATATTACCATGAATTGTGGTATATGGCACTTAGTTAATCCGGCACTTGCTATGTCTGTAATTACCTATTCGGGTCAAGGTTAGGGTAGGTTAGGATTGAGAAAAAGGGCCGAATTCACTTGTAACCATTTGACACGTTTCACGAAATGTTGAGCATGAATTTTCACCACGCAGGCAACAGGAATTACACCAAGAGCGGACGTACGTGCCAGAAGTGGTCGAGCGACGTGCCACACAAGCCGCACTATTGGCCGCTTGACCGCGACCATAACTTCTGCCGGAATCCAGACGAGGACGGCTTCGGGCCTTGGTGCTACACGACTGACAAAAACAAACGGTATGTATATCCTGTTTTTGTTATGTTAACAATTGAGATTGTTGGTGTGGTTACTGGCATAAAAACGCGGATATCAATGGTCTTTTTGTCATTAATCCGTGATTTTGTAGTCACTGACAAGTCCCGAATTCAATATGCTCAATTCAATGGTAAGCGTTTTCACGACCTGCAAATTACGAATGTAAAATATTTCGCGCAGCTGGGAATACTGCGGCATTCCGCGATGCAGCAACGGCACGACGCCCAGCGCCGCTCCCCCCACTGCCGAGCCCAAGAAGTGCAAGGACGGGATGTTTGAATGCGACAACAACAAATGCATCCACGAGGGGTGGGTTTGCGATGGCGCGGCCGACTGCGACGATGGGTCTGACGAGACGTACTGCAACGCGACCTGCCAGCAAGGTACGTCGTTTAGAATGTATGGGTTGGCGAGACTGATTGTGATCACCGTGGTAAATCTGCCGTAAGTAGAGTTGGTCAAAGTAGCTGGCATTAGCAACCTGGTAGGAACGGAAATGACGCCATGAATATCTACTCAATTACAAGTAGGTGTGGAGTCTTTGAGGAGCTTGGATGGTACAGAAGGAACTTCAATATATATTTAAATAGAATATTGATATTGAAATGGACTCGTCGATGTCATATTTTGTGATACGATTGTTGACATACAATGTTCTTTCCAATTCTCTACTAGTTTCTCACGGTTACCCCTGACGAGTGTCAGCTGAAAATATTCAGGTTCGTTTCAACGTGAATATACTATTCAGAAGCGGACTGAGTATTAAATTACTTCTACCTCTACTTCAGGTAGGTTTTGCTGACTTGCACCACTTACTCAGGGGGTTAGCATTCAGACTTCACTTACTCGGATATTGCTTCTGGTATTCTAGGCCTGGTTTTGCCTGATACAATGAAAACTGTCAAGTAGAAGTTGAAGTAGTCTAAAAACTTTACCGCTCAAGTGAATACTGCAAAACAAACTCGAGCAGTCGCCTTTGCTACTCACATTTAAGTGACAAATTCTGAGTAAGTGAAAAAGTAGGTATTTTAGGACTAGTTTTGCCCTAAAAAAGTGTTAACGTGGAAGTATTTTAAACACAGTTGAGTAACTAGTGCACGTAATCGAATCCTGCCCGAGTATTTTGAAAAAGTGGAAGTATATCGTTGCTGTCTGCCTAAAGCTCGGGGTTCAAACTTCTATCCACTTCGATACAGACGAATTGCGGTGCGGAAACGGCATGTGTGTTCTGCTCACTGCGAAATGCGACGGTGTCGACGACTGCAAGGATAACACGGACGAGCAAGACTGCGTGCACGGCACCGTGCCGACCTGTGACCCCGCGACTTTTTTCACGTGAGTCGTTCTGGGTTGATGCCTGCGTGTTGTAGTTAATTCTTGCTTTGTGTCGCAGATGCAAAGACTATGCGCAGTGCGTGCCGCAAGGTAAAGTTTGTGACGGCGTTGCGGACTGCGTCGACCACTCTGACGAAGCGTGTAATTCGACGGCGAAACCAGCCGAGGTAGAATGGCATCTTGTTTTGTTAAGTCAAGTCGTGAATTTGGTTACCAGCAATGATTTTCACGTAATAAGGTATTGCTTTCATCCAATTCAATTTCAATCATCTTCTACATGTTAATCTTCTATATGTGGACTCTCAGCAACTAGTCATCCTCATAGAAGATAACCGTAATTGCTTATGACATCGAGAACGGAAGGTACAAATATGTAAGGCGTTCATTCATGCGAACATCGTTACAAATTCAATTATGCCGGAAATGTTTTTCCTTGTTCAATCTGCATTTCAAGCAGGATACACATTGATATAATAGGTTATACATGGTGTGATATATGCGTATTCATAAGAGATATCCATATAAAACGATTGTAACAGTTTTTGGCAAATACAGCTCAAGCTATCTTGGATTAAATAACGACTCCTTTGTGTTATACAGTCGAGGTCTAGTATACTACACAGCCATGTTCAAAGGGTTAACACTCTTGTATTAGATGTGTATTGTATTAGATTTTTGTTTCGAAGGTATGCAGATTAGTGTAAGTGTTTCCCAGTTTAATATCGGGTAAAAACCACTGCTCTAACCCGTATCTTAACCCCTAACCTGAATGCATTAATACATACATACCAGGTGCCGATTTCAACATGCAGAATTCAGCAAGTGCTACTGGTCAGCAGTCGAGGAGTCGTATAAAATAGTATATGCATGGAGTAAAATGACTGCTGTAGTCGAAACACCATGTATGCCAAAACCAGCCACAACCTGTCCGGCCCGTATTTGCCTGGTCTAAACGCTGGGGTCGGTATCTGTGAAACAGAGTATTAAGCTTCAAAATGTACTGCTTCTCGCGTAAAGAGGTTGTTTACACAAAAAAGTTGGCTTGCATTCGATTACCGTAATTATATTGTACCCCGACCTTCACAATCCTATTTGCAAATACATTATCGCCGTTTTTCCATTCGAGTAGGTGTTGGTTGACCTGTTTATTGGGCAATTAGCAGAAAAAGCTCATCGTTACTCTATACGCGAGTTTGACACCTGCATGGTATATTATGACGGTATTTGCTTTCCAGGGATGGGTACAATGCTTGAATGGAAAAGGAAGCTACCGACCATCGCTAGACGGCTGCAATTATATTCCGACCTGCGTCGACCTTTCGGACGAGACGAACTGTCCGGTAAGCTGACAATCAGTGTGTTGTCTTTGGTAGACTTGTGGTGGCATATAGACTGTGATAGGAGATATCGCGTCTGAGTGGTCGGTTTGATTGGAACAGTGCTTCCCAAAGTGTGGGTTACGAGGTATATACTTGGGTGTAAACTCCACTCATTAGATTGTGGGTGGGAGCCCTGGCTTGGTCACACCGAAGACTGATTTGTAGAAGTTTTTTTACACTTTGGAATGTAGTTTTTGAAGTATCTTATAAGTGAAATTATCATTACCATTACATTGTGCGGAACAGCTTTTCAACAGAATAAATCCACAGAAATTATACCTATTTGTAGTGTCATCGCGAAGAATCACCTTGCTATTTTGAAATCATCCACTTCCAATATACTGCTATTTCTGTATTTATTATTTTTCGCTGTTTGTAATGATGTGATCTAGCGCAGCAAAAACCAGAAGTAACCCAAAATGCGAAATTGCGACAATTATATGTGACTCGAAAGCAAATATTGGATACTTCAATACTTCGATTCAACGGGAACTTGGCTGTACCCATCTTGTTATTACAGATATTATGCGTGCTTCTATTAAAGTTTCCTATTAAAAACAAAAAATCTATGATAGCCTACTGCCAAACAATGCTATATTGCAATGTCGAAACGTGGAGAATTTTGAAATGAAAGATTTCACACGAATATTACTGATCTTAAACAAGTCCATAGCAGACCATCAACTCTATATCCGGGCTTGATGCAGAAATACACGTTCCAATCAATTTGCTTCATTTCTCTAATGGACAAGCGTCAAACTTATTGCGTTTGGCTATTGTGATATAAAATTGCATAATATTTCGTGGACCGGCATAGAATTTGACACCGTCCGGTGGTCTCAACCTCTAGTTTGAGAACGACGTGATACAACGGGGCTTCGTTTTTATCCACTCGCCAACTTACGCTTTCGTCGTTTCAGAGTCATGACGTCACGGTCAGTTTGCGAAAGGATTCCAAATGTCCGGACGATTCCAAAAAAGCTTGCCAGCTCATAGGGTGGTCACCGCCTAAAATACCGAAGGAAATTGCCGGGTCGGTGAAATTTCTGATTAAATACAAAGAGGAACAGATTTATTACGACCGCCCGCCAGTCGACGTCGCTGACGATTACCAGAAAATCACTGTCGCTTCCAACCAGATATCGGCACTATTACCAGGTATGTCAGATTTGTGGAGATAGCCAGTTTCTTCTGTTTTAACACCGGAATATCGATTTTTGTATATTAATTCGAAAATTGTGAGGTGTTGGTCAGTGATGAAGTACCGTACTCGTGCGTTTCGAAGTACTCGGGTCATATTTCAATGCTTGCAAGTTGCATTACTGCCTCGAGTGTAGGTGCGTAGCCAGGGGGTTACGGGGGTCGAAACCCCCTCCTTTTGAAGCGTGAAACCCCCTCCTTAAACGAGAAACCCCGTCCTTTTGAAATGATCCTTCTGACGCTAATATTCAGTTGAAATTCAATAAGTCGTATAATCAGTGTTGCGCGCGGCCAATTAGTGAGAGGCATGTTGCCAATTAGCGAGATTTGTCTGCGCACGATGAAACGCGACGCGATCTCCCGCTGAGATAATTGCGAATTTATGATTGCCGCGCGCTCGGCAATCTTTACTGACCTGATTTATCGCGTCTTCAACAAGCTTAGTTCCGCTGGCTTGAAGAATCGAATCTGCTCGGTGTGCACTATACCGTCGATGGCCTTCACAATCGCATCTGCATTGGTCTGGTGCGCACGATATAATCGCTGACCTACACAATCGCATCTGCAATAGGCCTAGTACGAAAGATATCATCGCTGGCCTAACTACAGCGCCTCGGGCTTAGCATGCGTTCGCTCCTATCTCCCGATGGCTTGGACACAATGCCGCTAAGTATATGCTGATTAGTAGGGCGGTTTTTTTTTGACATGTCAAAATTTGTCAAAATTTTGTCAAAATTGTAGCGTTAGGTCAAAATTTGTCAAAATTTTTCATAAAATTAAAAAAATTTTGACGTCTTCATTTTGTTTGTATCGTAGATTTAGCACTGTCGGTCAACTTATAATTTGATATTTTACCGCTTTTAGCCTATTTTATAGGCCTACCGTTGTAAATGGCTAATCGTCTGCTCATTGTGAATCATAAACGGTAAAAAAAACAAATAATAGGTAGACATGGTGTTATGGTCAATGTACCGCAATATCCTAACTGAAGAAAGACTTCTTGTGCATTGCATCATTTTTATATTAAGAAGCGCATGATGAAAAATTGTGATGTAGACAACATTGTCAGAATGAAGCAACACGGTGTGTCACCAGCACCAGCAGTGTACGCACAACTTGAGTGTTGTCGGCCAACAACTGCTGCTGTTGAACGTCCTTGACAAGCTTCTTAGTAAGGACGTGCACTTTCTACCCAAGAATGTAGGAAAGCATCTCTCGTTGTACTACAAAATATTTTAATTATTTCTACCATAATACATATTGTAACCACTGAAATTCTTCATAGGGCCAGATTTCGTTAAAATATTGTTTTTTTTTTCATGTAAAAACATGCCTGTTTCTAAGCCAAAAACGTTTTTTCAGGCCAAACTACTTCGTTAGGACAGTCAGTTCAAACCCGAAATGAAGATAAGTGGTGCAATTTTAACATTATGTGGGAAAACACCTAATTTGCATACGTTAGGTCAAAATTTGGTCAAAATTCAGTTTTTTTAGGTCAAAAAAAGTCAAAATTTGGATTTTTTAGGTCAAAATTTTCTTTTTTTTAGGTCAAAAAAAAACCGCCCTACTGATTAGCGATTGCGATTAAAAAGTGACATCGTGAAACTGAGTGACATCGAATGTCCGCAAACATATGTGACGCCTGCGTACATGCGTAATTAATATCCGCTAATACTTGAACATTACCATCAGAAGATGTGTGTCAAGGCTTGAGTTGTAAAAGGGAAAGGTTTGAACCGCCTGAAGACCTCATCAGTCAGAGTGGTACATGTGCCTTCCCCGCTTGGCGCTCGGCATTTCCGGGATACCATGGAGGGGTGGTGCAAGACTTGGAAAGCCTAACAAGGCCATATCTGCACCTTCCTTATCCAGTGAATATATAACGTTCTATTTCTTGTTGTCGTATCGTAAATGGCCCGTGTATCACATTAACTAAATATATTTGCAAAAATAGCAGTTGTTTAGCGTTATTTTTACGTGTTTTTTCTTCTTTAAGAGTTGGAATGGTACACAAGATATTCGGTAATCGTCGTGATCATGTACAACGGCACCACATTACCGACTGCGACGTACAATCCACTCCGGTTCCGCACGCCCTTGGGACCTCCCAAAGCGCCCACCAATGTGAAAGCGTTGGTCAGCGGTAAAATCAGGGACAAATTCGACGTGACCGTTACGTGGCAATCTACAGCGAAGACCGCAACAGGTTGGCGTGGTGCAGACTTTGACAACTAGATGAATTATAGTTGTTTTTCTAGAGCAGGTGTCGGCATTTTAGATTTTCAAGTATTCGACAATATTTAACAGCCCCATATTTTTTGTAGGTTTGAGAACTTACAATTTGCTCTAAAATTTCACTATCACATCACTTTCAAAAGTTACCATGCAGTGGAAGATCAGCTAATACGTCACATTACCTGTTTATGATGGTACAACATGACCTCGGCCGTTGACGATTCGTGACTGAAAATTGTGATTATGACTTGGGCACGACCTTTTGTATAATTACTAAAACTCGGGCTGAATGGGTGATGAAATAAAAATCAGAGAAGGACGCCGTGACTTGGTACGGCCACTTGCGCAATAAACTGTCAATCTGTTTTCGGAAATAGTAACTTAACAAAAGGCCGTAGCCTATTTAGTTATCTAAGCAAGTCGGTATGGCAACCATCAGCATTAAGTTGTCCCATGATGTATATAGCTGCACATTTTTAACGCGCCAGCTTTTACGATGTCATGATGTATTTGGGCTCTCGCGTGGTGTCTATAACTAATTATTTTGACAAACTAAGCCAAGCACAACAACCAGTATATTCAAATATTTACGAGTAGATTGTTTTTGGTGCCAGACGTGAATTCATCATAGTAAATCACATTTTCACGATGTGTGTACCTGTACAATGCCAGTCTGCAAGGTCCCGCAAAATAAGGCCTACTGGGAATACATCGAACAACCCTATTGTCGGGGCTGCGCCCCACCAGAAAATTGACCCGCGAGCACATTTAAGTTTGAGACCCCCCTGATTTAGGGTGAATTTCAAAAAGTTGACTTAATACAGACCGGGTTTAAGACCTGTGAATGACTTGCCTAAGTCGGTTGGTTCCAGCCGACTTAATTCCGTCTCAAAAGTTAATTGAGCAAGAAGTCTGCCGTTCCTGTTACGCGTCAGATCTGAAACCTGTGATGAGAGATGCCTCCGCCAACTTTTGCTGATCTCTTCTCTCGTTCTAGGATATTTTGTCAAAGTCCTGTATCTGAACGGTGGACGTCCGACGGTTCAACGTTCAATGACTAGGGCGATAACTCTGAGACTCTACGCCGGAACCGCTAACATCAGCGTCGCTGCCTACAACAACGAGTACAACAGCACGTGGTCCACTCCCGTGCGTGTCGTGATCAGTGAGTATCGCTTCTATTTCGAATACTGCTGCTCAGACGGTTGCCCATCAAGTATTGTTATTTTTAAATCGATGCAGCAATATGCTATTAATAAACTCGAATATGAATGTTTCACTGAATACAGACATGAATTGTGATATACAGAGCTTGCAGTATTCAGCATGTTGAATTCGGCTTTAGGTGAATTCAGCACTCGGCATGCGTGTATGAATTAAAGGTTAGAGTTTGGCTAGGGTTAGGATTAGGGTGCCAAATTCACGAAAGGTCGTCAATGTTGGTGAGGTTGTGATTCCCAAGTGTGTGAAAAAAGTCTGTTCTAGGTTTAGTTTTGCATCTGATATGCCAGTCACGACCGATTACAACTCGTAACCGACCGTTGTGTTGTTCCGCTGCAGGTGACGATATTAAGCTATCACCCAAGGTGACACCAATGCAGTACGGTTGCAACGTATCGTGGGATGCATCTCAGCACGGAAGCGACACTGCGGGATACAGGTAGGATGCCTGAAATGACTCGACTCGAGTCAAACTCGACTTGGATTCGAGTCGTTGCGCATGACTCGAACCAAGTCGTACGACTCGAGACTCAAGCAGCCAAAACCGACATTTCATTGTAATTTCAAAGAATAGTAAAGTAACCGCCCTATCGGGATTTCGTCTATTGGCACTGGTACTTGAAAACGAGACCAGAAGCTGCTAAAAGTGAGGAGAATTAGTATATTATAAAAAGTGGGTTTAACAAGTGGGTTTAACAAGAAATTCCGTCCCTGCTACGAGTAAAAGTAGAAGAAAGGTCTGTAACGTACTCGACTAAACAGTTTCAAAAATTCGATTTGATTAGTACAAATTAGTTAATCGGATTGTAATTTGCATCTTTGCAACTAACACAAAATGTCTGATTCCACTGCAAGTAGCTGTAATTTAATTACAATCAGTTACCGTGATAGAGGGACTATTTTGGCCATAGAGACTGCAATTTTTCTGATAAAAGTGAAGCCAAGGTGCAAAAAGTAAAGAGTTTTACTGCAAAGAATTGAATGGAAACGGAAGAAGTCTAAAACATAACCAAACGACTAAGCAGTGGAAGTATACAACTATTTGATTGCCATGAAAAGGCAGGTTTACTCATTTCTGACCATGACCACTGATCATTTTTGATGCCTGCAGCCGATTTTCCTTTGTGTTATCGTGTGTCGAGAGATCGTGACACCAACTCTACCTTAGCATCCGTGATTTATTAGACGCAACCGACCGCTATGCTGATTTCAATTGCTCTTTTGCAGGATTCGCGTCGATACAACCGCTGTTCCCGGCATCGATACGAAATACGCCGCCGCAAACGCCACCACCACGCATATCTTGCTTGGGAAACTTCGCCCCGCAACAGTCTATAAAATAGCTGTAGCCGTGGTTACAAAGTCGAGTGAGATATTTTGGTAGTCGGTTGGCTGTTATTCACCAGATTATGCGCTAATATCATTTCATTTGGGTCATCGTAAGATTTGTAACTACTTGAATTCTTAATCTCGTTGACCATCTCTTTTTCTTGCTTGTTAATTGTTATTAGGCGGGGAGGTATCTGTAATAGATTACTTCTTCTTTGTCTGAGATCTCAAGTGGGTTTTTGTCTGCTTGTAATACCCAAGTGTTCATGATTTCAGCCTGCTTCTGCCTAGAAGTTTTCAGGTTAAACTGCTTAATTTTTACGCTTACGATTTTGTGGAGTGTGGAAAGTACTTTTAGGGTGTTAGCATCGTTTTTACGGGTGGAATTGTCCCAAAATTTGTACGCAAAGAGACCCTTCGGGAGTGCTGAACCCCATAATGCATTTGAATAATATATTCATATTTATTCCCGAAGCTTTTCTGCTGACACTCATCAAGGTTGAGGCTACCAAAAAACTATGTTTAACAACAATCAGTAACCCTAATTAGGACAGCACGCAATAGCAAAATACAAAATTAGAGAGAGATTCAGCGCAGGCACGGAGAAAACGAAACATTGCACGTTAATGTGCGACTTTGAAATGATGCTCGAATTCTTTTTGTTGGCATATACTAGGTTGTAATTAAGCGGAAGTTTATTATGTTACGTTTGTGGAGAATGTTGTCGCTGGAAAACCAAACGGTTTTACGTCCATGTTTGGAAATTTTGACTTTTTTCTATCACTATTTGGACACAGATCTTTCGTTTTAACCGGGTTCCAAGTTCCTTAGTAGCATGAATTTCTAGTGAAGTGGACATATGAACTTGAATTTTCAGGGTAACTTTAGAACAGACTGCTTCATGTCCAAATTATATAGTCAAAGTCATAATTTCCAAAATTGGACATAACGCTGTTTGGTTTTCCAGCGACGATATGGGCTAGCAGACAATGTGGCATGAGTTCTCTTGATGCCATGACGTTTTTTTTCATGCAGGAGGCGCGGCCTCGTATTCTGACGAAGTCGATTGCACTCCGGCGGGACCCACGCCACCTAGCGACCCGCGTCTATTCAAACCCGTTCCCCTCACTACAAAGTCGGTCAACTTCACCTGGACGCCCAGCACCCAGAAAGGCCAGTCTTTCGAGGTACTGCAGATAGCCGACTCTGTGACATATTATTTTTCGATTGAGGTTACGTTTTGTTGCAGATATCTTGGAGCCCCGGCCGTCTGCCGCCGTTTAACACCAAAATCGTTTCCGGGTCTAACGCAGTCGTTAACGGTCTTCCTGTTAATATCGAGCAGATTTTCAGGGTTTGTATCTTTCCTTATATTCAGTCGTCCAAATGATTGTTGTCAAAATGTTGGTCTGTTACTCGTGACCAATTTAGATACGGTTGAGACGCATTATTGGTGGGTCGATTTATCGGGAGTGTGCCGACAATCAAGTAACTCTTATTTTATGCAGCGGTGGTCAAATTAGTCGGCGTTTTTGAAGTGACAAGATGTGTCTTGCCAACTGTTGCGAAATCAGTGACGTTAGCATGAATGGGAGCTGTTGGACGCTGTTCCTATAACAATTTCCCTCGTAAAAATAATGGAATGGTGTTTCCTAGAATACCGTTCCAGTATATGTGAAAGGAGGAACTTCAAGTGAGCAAAACGTGGTAGTGGTACTTCATTACTGTAATAATTCATGCAGTAGCTGTGACTCTTTTACGACGTGGACATTACACATCTCGAGATTGATGCGTTTCGTGTAAAAATGTTAAACGTGAATTCAGCCTGCCGGTCTAAACAGGCTGTGCTGTTTCATGTCCACCCAATTTCACCCGGCGGTTGTGTTCCAGATTCGAATCGTGGAGCCCTACGTCGGCAGCTATAGCCGCGGCGTGGTGGGCATGCCGAAATTCGACTCGTCCGAGTCTGTGCGCGACTTGAGCGTGCATGTCAATCCCGGTAGCACCTCCGGCGTCGTTAGATGGTCCAGGCCAATGGACACCCTTATCGAACCGCTGGTAAGCATGGCTGTGCGAATGAATACACTGGAGGACCAACTTTTGTGGTGATATAATATGTAGATTTTGCATCGAATGGTGACGCCCAACAATTTTGTTACCGTCATTCGAACGCAGTTGCGACCAGGGTTGTAACCAAGTCACAATGTTCCTAGTCGCGAGTCAATTTTACTTTTGTAGTTTGACTCGAGTCAAGTGTTAGGGTGGAGCCCAATTCTTCTCAACAAAGTACTGCCAAGAATCGATCGGTTGAGTATCGATTTCCAGGTGTCATTTTCCGAAGTTGCGTTGCCAGATTTTTTTAGCTTTGAACCAGACACGCGTGGACGATTCTGTCACGACAACGAAACTCTTTCCTCGTTATTTCGTCACAAAGCAGACTATGTAGACGTCGCTCTCACTGATTTACCTCATCCAGACCCTTCAAAAATGGCCCAATAGGCATATTTGTAATCCCTGAAGGTACCCAACGTTCCTATGCCCCACAGAAGTATATTTGCAAGACGCTACAAACCCATTCGAAATTTATAAAGATAAGTTTCGCAGCAGGAGACAACATAAGTGCAGGCCTCAAAGAACAAAAGAATTCATTGATATCGTGTGAATAAATTGAAAATTGACATTTCTTCAGTTCCTCTATGCACGATTCGCTTAGCTCCTCTATACCATTCACCATTTCTTGTTTCCAAAAAATTATTGCTTCTCTGGTGACGAGACTCTCGCCTGAATATTGAGAGGCCTGAAGGTTTAGTGTCTCCATCCCAACACTGAATATTACCTTGAACCCTATCAGCTCAGGTTCAAGATGCTGTATCCACTTAATTGTAATGGCGGGAGGAGCATTCGTAAAGTACCCGCAGCGGCACAAATTCAATACCAGCGGTGGCACAAAACTCGAGTCATTACAACCCTTGTTGTGACTTACCGTAATACGTACCCGCTAATGCTCATTTAGTGTGACCTAATATGCATAGTTTGATAGGGCCTACTACTACTTTCAGAAATATGCATGGTTAGAGGAGTTATAAGAACGTAAAATTACAATTCCCTATACGAGAACAGGGAAAGGCTCTGAGAATTTAGCGCGTATTCAAGTCTGTTTAGTTGTGGAAATAAAACATGTTTCGCCGTGATGGCTAGGTGTGGCGTGGCGTAGGGTTGTTCGAAAATAACTTTTTTGGGGGAATCCGGGGATTGACTGATTGAATTGTTAGGTTGCCTAAAAAACGCTGCACAACAAATTTGACTCAATCACAACAAGTAGGAGCGGCCACAGAGGC
>ATSW01009700.1:0-18713 GCA_000444245.1 Botryllus schlosseri
GTCAGGCCGCTGTTGTTAGGAGCCTCCTGAAAAATAAAGGCAGGTTCGCGTGCCTATTCCGAAATTTCACCTTTTCAAATTAGATTAGAATCATAGCTTCACGCTTTTTTCTAAATTAGATCGGAATTACCGTAATATTCCATGTATAACGCGCAAAATTTTACCGATTTTTTGCCCTAAAATAGGGGGGTGCGTATTATACATGGGTACAGCAAGCCTTGAAAAAAAAATCCCTCGATCAAGAACTTGAAATCACACCTTTCTTCATGTTTGTTTAAATCGCGCATCACCTCTAGCCATTGGGCCCCGTAATTCGTAGTATAGAGTGAAACGCGCTGCCAAATAGAGCAGCGTGTCGCCAATTAACGAAAAGCGTGTTTCTAATTAACGAGAGTCGTCTGCAAAACACGCGATCTCTTGCTGAGTTGGTTTGCCGTTTGTACGCAAGCGAAATTAGGTCGCTGATTGCTACAAGTGTGCGCGGCAATCCTTGTTGATTCATCATCGCGTCAACGACAGGCCTTAACAATTGCATACACAAGAGGCCATGTGCGCAAGATATAATCGCTTGCGTAATCAGTCGCATCTCCAACAGGACTGGTGCGCCCGACATAACCGTTGGGCTGAGCAATCGCATCTGTAATTGTAATAGGCCTCGTGCGCAAGATGTCGTGTGTCGCTAGCCTGAGCTATTGCGTCGCCGACCTCACAGGCTTTGGCTACTATCTACTCTCGCTTTAGAGACAAAACCGTTACTTGTATTATGATTAGCGACCATCGTGTCATGATTGTTCGACAGTGACATCGCAAAACAGAACAACATCGAATACTAAACCGCAACTATTCATGTACTCATGTACTGCGAATGCAGGGTGCGTACTATACATGGGTACAGGCTTTTCCCAGAATATACACATCATTTTAAGGGTGCGTATTATACATGGGGTCGCACTGTATTTGGAAAATTACGGTACTGAACGTGTAAAAATTTGGGAAGAAATACAAAAAATTAAGTTCAATCCATATCGAAAGAGAGTTCGTTCTCGCGGGCATGAGAACGGCAAATGTCCGCACAGCAAGCTCGGCTCGTTACACACTACATAGTTCTCTTCTAGTATTTTCGAGAAAACTAAAGAATTGGAATGAAAGTAGATATGGGGGGGTGGGGCGGTGGAAATTTGTGTCGAGCTTGGTAAAGGGGCAACGAGTTTAGAAAGGTTGGGAACAGCTGATCTAGACGCCTCCGCTCGTGGCGCGTGTCCCGTGCATAGTAAGCGACGCCTACCTGTTTGAAATTAATGGCCCCAAGAGCTTCCTCGTCGATAACCAATGGGGTTGCGTCGTCTCCAGACTCAGCGCGTTCATCTCGCTCCAATTCTGTACAAGATCGCATTCCTTTTACGCTCAAACACTCTCAAAATAGCTCTCTCTTTTCCTAACCCAATTCGCGTGCCATAAAGCGAGAGATATCTACAGTAATACCGTTAAAAATTTTCCCTGAAGACCACACCACGAAATTGTCAGGGGGACTATGACATCGCCGCAAAACAAATGTGGCTCAAATCCGACACGCGGAAATGAATTTATTGGAGAAGGATTGTAACCGAGTCACAAGTCAATTTGACTTTTATCGAGTCAAGTCCGAGTCCGAGACATGGAGCAACAGGTCGAGTCTGAGTCATAGTGTTAACACTTGAGTCCTAGTCAAAGAGTCTATTGATTGAGTTCAAGACTGGTTTAACTCACTTTAGATAAGTTCAAGTGTAATATGAAAGGTCACGAATTCATAATATACTCATTTTTCTCACTTTAAACATGTATAATTGTCTATTCTAACAGATAAAAGACAGTTCCTGGGCATATTCTTCAATTTTTGGTCCAGATACACTAGACTTTAACAAGTCATGCGCAATGACTCGAGTAGAAGTCGAGTCAACGAGAAATCGCGACTCGAGTCATTACAACTCTGTGTTGGAGTAGAAAATTCAGATTCAATCAATGAAACGAAAAGGCTTGTTTTACATGGAATTTTTCCTTGCGTTTTTGGGCAACCCAACAATTTCATGGGATTTCAGTGATATTTGAAAAAAAGCAGACAAAAAATAACGGCAAATCGAGACAAACTCACCTCCCGCGGACACCCAGCTTCTTCCAGCTGATTTTCTGTTGTGCTTGCGAATGTGCGTCGACATCTGATGTATGTATTGGAACGCAGACGAGCAGCCGTCGCGCACGCAATGGTAATGGCTGAATTTCGCGGCGTACTTGCATTCTGAAAAATATTTATTTTATTATCGACTAATCTATCCATATTAAAATAAACCCAAATAGCCAAGGCTGTGACAACAAAAAGAGTTCGTTTACCGTCTAACAATCGTACATTGAACGCTCTCTTGTTTGAAATTTCATCACGGTGAAGCCATGTTTTGTGAAACGATTGTTGACATACAATGTTTTTTCTAATTCTCAACTAGTCGCTGACGATTACCCCTGGCGAGTGTCAGCCAAAAATATTCGGGTACATTTTAATATGAATATAGTATTCAATTGTAGAAATAAAAGACCATATTTTAAAGCTGTTTAGAAAAACAGTAACCCAACAGCGTACATCGAGTGGCTTTGGGGTGAGATTTCATCTCGCAGAGACTTCGATAGAACCAGGTGTAATACGAAAAAGACGACAGCAAATTACTGATCAAACGCAAGTCCCAATTCTGATCTCGAGTCACATACCAGGCTGCTGACTTAAGCTCTGTGTTGATTTGACTTGGTTCGAGTCACGCGCAATGACTTGAGTCCGAGTCGAGTCAATACGCAGATTGGCTCGAGTCGCGACGAGTCATTTCCGTATTTTGAGAAAATGACTCGAGTCAAGTCGAGTCGTCAGAAAATCGTGACTCTGGCCGAGTCATGACTCGAGTCATTACAACGCCCGGACAAGGCTACCAACCTATGTGTCGGCAATGCTCCTTCTTGGTGTAATACTTGAAACCGTTGGCCTCTCTGTTTGCGATTTTTTCGTGTTTCTTCATGTGCCACGGCAGTTTCGACGTGCCGATGGTGACGAAGGTGCAGCCGGGCTTCAGGCAGTGATAGTGTCCGCGAAGCCGAAACTCGCAATTCTGCAACGGAGGCAAAAAAACTTTTTCTTACCAGAAAAATATTTCATGTAAATTATCGCTAAGGCGATTTTTTTCCACATGTCAAAATAAGGCAAAATTCTAGCGTTGGGTCAAAATATCGCCGAAATTGTTTACAATGGCAAAAGTTTTTTGCAACCTGCGTTTAGTTTGTATCGTAGATGTACGCACTGTCGGTGAACTTATCATTTTACATTTTTACATCTTATAGCCTACTTTATAGGCCTACCGTTGTAGACGGGCCATTATTATTAATCGTTAACGGTCAAATGAAACAAATGTGCCGACATGGTGTTATGCACAACGTACTGCAATATCCGAACTGAAGCAAGACTGCGTTCTACCATAATGCATGATGCCAACTACTGTAATTCTTCACAGGTCCAGATTTCGTTAAAATAAAGGTTTCTCGAGCAAAAATTAGTCAGTTTTCAAGTCAAATGATTTTTTTTCAGGCCAAACCGCTTCGTGAGGACAGACAGTTCCGACCAGAAATGAAGATAAGCAGTAGAGTTGTAGCATTATGTGGGAAACCACCTGATTTACATACATAAGGTCAAAATTTGGACAAAATCAAGTTTTTTAAGGTCAAAAATGTCAAAATTTTGATGTTGCAGGTCAAGATCTTTCCTTTGAAGGTTATAAAACATCAATGAATATACCATCACAAATTTTGTAAAAAAAATCATACCGGGTTTGGGCATGGGTGCTTGAGCGTGTAGCTTCGGAAGCAGTCTTTGGCCGAGCGCGAGTACGCCTCCGACGTGTCGTGGGCCGTCCTGTGGTTCTGGGCTTTGGCCAGAGACTTGCACACGTAACGGCATCGGTTGATGGTACAGTGCCAATGGACCTGGCCCGCGTATTTGCAATCGGCTCCAATACAAGGCATGCTAGGAATATAACGTGGTTAAATGTTACTGTAATCGTAAACTTTATAGCAAAATTTCGCATCATAGCTGTCATTGTCACGCATGAAAATATATGTCCGTCATCAGACTAGGACATACAGCACAGACCTTATATCCACTCTCTCAGACGGTAGAAGAGAAACCACGCCAAAGTCATCGAGGGCTAAAACAGTCCCCGAAATTCAAGGCGTTCAATCTCGCGATACTANATCACTCCCGTAACGTTTGATTGGCAACGAAGACAGACCAATCACACTGACTTGGGAATGAAGAACGGGGAAAATTTCAAAAACTCGGAAATAGAATAACTGAATTCGTGAAAATTTTGAAATTCGAGCAAGTTCTGTTCGTAACAAATCAGAGTTCACTATATAGTTCTCCTGAAGCTTTTCCAGGAAAACAAAAAATCAGAGTAGAATGAAAACTAGGGCATACAAACGTTTCACATATTATATTATAATAATCAAGCAACCCGAGTCTGTTAGACAATGTATTCAAACTCACTCAGCGGTGAAATGCATGTAGCCGACACCAGCGTTCCCGCGTTGACGGCCGATAGAGTCCATGCCATATTCTCGGGGGGACATGTTCGTAATTGGGCTCGAAGTCGCGACGTTTGTCAAAAAGTCCCAGTTCCTGCGACGAAATAAACTTTTTACAACCAAACAGAAATCAACGTACGTACAACCTAGGCCTAGGCGGGCGTCTGATTGTAAGACTGCTCCAACTTGTTTCGTATGTTCTGTTAATATAAACGGTCACATCTGTCTTTTTAAAGCAGCTATCTCGGCTTAAGTGTGCTACGAGAGATTTACAATTCTTCTAGTGTGCCACAGGCTGAAAAAGTTTGCGAACCTCTGCATTAAGCAGGTGGCTGTTTTGACATGCCATGATGCGTGCTAGCAACTCACGCAAAATCACCGATTACACTGCAAATATTCGAAAATATATCCAGTTAGAGTGACGAAAGTGCTACTTTAGCCCAAGTTTTTACAACTATTTTACACATGAAGGCGATGCAAACATCCCAAAAGTAGTTTCCGCCTTACACAAATGTGTCAAAAGCGACTAGCTTTGCCTAAAAAACGGACTGGAAATGAAAGTGATCTAAATAAATGACATTTCGATCAGTATTATGATTAGGCTAAAATTACGGGAGTATTCACAAAAAGTTATGGGCAAACGCGATATATAACCCACCCAGGGTTGTAATGACTCGACTTGACTGGAGTCATCGTCTCAAAATACGGAAATGANTCGACTCGAGTCAATCTGTGTATTGACTCGACTTGTGACTCGAGTCATCGCGCACGACTCGAACCAAGTCACANGACTCGACACTTGGACGGNCAAGACCNNCATTTCATNGTAATTTCGAAGAATACTAAAGTAACCACNCTNTTGGGGTTTCATCTATTGGTAAGAGTACTTGAAAATGCGACCAGAAACTGCTAAAAATGAGGAAAATTAGTACATTATAAATGCGAAACATTCAATATCACCTAACAGAGCGATAAAAAGTGACTTTTAACAAGATTTTTACTGGGAAATGAGCAGTCAACACATTGACTTAGACTCGAGTCCGAGTCATAATACCATGACTCGGACTTGACTCGGTGGTAAGTTGTAAATGACTCCACTTGTCTCGAGTCAAAACTATTAAAGTGAGATTGACTTGTGACACTGAGCCTTGCGACTTGGTTACAACCCCAAACCCACCTTAGACTTGGGCTGGAGAACAGTGGATGCCTGGACTGCGGCGACTTGATCATAGCCTGCAGCAGCCCTGCGCTGAGAAGCTGGCTAGGACCAGGACCCTGCATCGACACCACTGCCCCGGACAGCCTCGCGTCTTCCTCACGGCTACTTTTGGACATCTCCGCGTCGGCGTGTCCATTAGCGCCCCTGTCCTGGGCCGGTTCTGCCGTGGCGGGAGGGGTCGTGTTCCGGCTCGGAGCGGACGACACGCTCAGCATCGAGGTCCGGGCCGGCTGGTCGGGCGAAATCGAGAGCGGGGTGGACGGGCCTTTCAGCAGTGGTTGGGACACCCCGGTCAACTCAAGGTTGAGATGAAACCTGTAGTATTAAAAATATACGAGTGACCGATATAGTAATATTGAAAGAAAATCATTGTGTTATCAGTAGGGCAAGTTTTTGTTGCACTAAAAACCTGAGAAAGTTGCCTTTTATTTTTTTAATTTTAACAATAGTTGCAGCAGTTGCATTTTGACCACATTTTGCTCGTTTGACTAAAAAAAAAGCAATTTTCCGACTCAGCTCCCGAAATACCCGTAAAAGCGTTATTTTGGTGTTGATTTACGGTGTTTCAGTCGAATTTGGCCGTGTATAAAATCGAAAATACTTTCATGAAAAATCGAAAAGTTGCAAAAAGTTGCTTAAAAAATGGACAAAAGTTGCAAAAAGTTGCACTGTAAGATTCCTTCAACGGGCTTAAAACACAATTCTACATATCTTACGAGTATTTGGGAAGCTGCCGGAAGCTGTAAAAAAAAATTGCAAAAGTTGCAAAAACTTGCCCTAGTTATCAGCAATCGTGTCGGCAAATATGACGTAACAGGCAAAAATTTCGAATAATCAGGGCAAAGACATCCCCAACTCAGTATATAAATATGATGTAAAAATAGTGTGAAAAAACATAAAAATATATGATATCTAAGAAATTAATACAAATACTAACCCACAGGGTGATCGTCAGCAACTCGTAGAGTCGTTTATTGTTAATAATTGAAGCTCAAGTGGGATGTATTTTCTGCGAATCACTGCCACCTATCAGGAGCTCGACTTGAAATACGACAGGTTTTGACATCGAGGGAAAATATTGATCGGTTTATCGGCAATGATATACATACGCACAATCTGTACCAGGGTCTCAATGACTCGAGTCATGACTCGACTCACGGAACAGTAAACGCTATAACTTGGAACCGGGCTCGAGTCTTAGCATTCGACCCTTTACTAGACGACTTGAACTCCGACTTGAGTCGGTGGTGAATTGAAAATGACTCGACTCTAGTCGAAACGATAAAAGTGAAATAGACTTGTTGCTCGGACCCATGTGACCTGGTTACAACCTTGATCTATACACCCCCCTCAATGCCATCCAAAAGATCACATCGCACTTTCAAGGCGGTTTACCGTAGCCAAGACTGATTAATATGATAGAGCGGCGCGGCACAAACCTTGAATGCTTTCTGACGTTCTTCTCTGACGGAAACGTAGCGAAACACCCGTCCACCATACAGTGGTAATGCTCTTGCGTGAAATACTCGCACGCCGGAAACAAGCACTTCATGGTCGGACACCTGAAACGAAGCCAAACAGCGTTGAGATATCGTCCGCGTGGAAATATCCGGCTAGGCGCGTTACCTGAGGAAGTATTTGGCGATGTTTTCCAAGTCCGACGTCTCGTACTCTGACATTTTCGCTGAAAAAGAAGCGTAGGCTGTGCTACTCAAGTATACAGACTTGTACCAACTACTGGATTTTCAAAAAACGCAATCAGAACTAGACCTAAAAGTACCAACTTTTTAAAATCCGAAACTAGAACTAATACTAGCATTACACGCTTTTCGAAATCTGCAACTAGAACTAGAACTACTCGCTCTCCAAAATACGCAGATAGAACCAAACTAGAGCTACTGACTTTTCAAAATCTGCAACTAGAACTAGAACTAACCACTTTTCAAAATTCACAACTAGAACTACTCGCTCTTCAAAACCCGCCGCTAGGACTGAAACTAGAACTACTCACTATTCAAAACCCACAACTAGAACTAAGACTATTCACTCTTTAAGACTCGCGACTGGAACTACACACTTTTCAAACCCCGTAACTAGAACTGAAACTAGAACTACTCACTGTACAAAATTCGCAACAAGAAGTAAAACTAGAACTAGTGACCTTTAAAAATCAACACAGCACAGAATAAGTGCAAACTTTTGACTTAGCCCGCAGACATATTTCCTGCTTCTTCATTCTCAGAAAAATAATCGCCCACCGCTGGCGTAGGGGTTCCCAAATCATTACAAGTCAAGAACGGTACCGAGCTGGATTTCATTCTCCTAAGCAACGCCTCAATCCTTACTTTATCGGAAATATCGGATGTACAATCGACATCACAGAGCCTATATCAGGAGCATACCTGTGAGCAGACTGTTGAAATCTGGATATTCGCGCTTGACCTTGGAAGACGAGACTGGCGTCTCCGAGTTGCGCCTCCCCGTGTCTGCGTTGGGATCAGCGAAAGACGGCGATGATCGTCTGCTAGACGGTTCCGACACGTAGGCAGGCAGACGAGAGAGCTGAAATGAAACTTAAAAATGAGACACGGATCATAAAATTCCATCACGAGTGGGTGCTGTTATGGCGGGACGCGTTCCAGTTATTGGGCGGTATAGTTCTTCAAAAACACCTATTTTCTTCAAATTTTACAAAATTGTCAAGATGTCTAAAAAAATAGTGTGCAGTAAATTAGGCTCAATTTGACTAGGCTCTGAATCGAGTACTAAAATCATTCTAGCTAGCGCATCGTGCGTAAAAATATATTTTTAGAGCTTCTTGGAGGTACATAACTACAATTTACAATTGAATAGTATATTCATATTGAAAGAAACCGCGACTGCTTCCGGCTGACACTCGTCAGGGTTAATCGTCAGCAACTAGCGGAGAAGCTTACGTTCACAGACTCCTCGTCCGCTTGCACAGGAGATTCGAAAGCGCTCGACGTCTGCTGGACGGGCGTAGAATGAGATTTTGTTTGGCTAAAGTCCATTAGATAATCGGAAGACGTGTTCTGTCTGCTGTTCCTTCCGACTGAAAATAATTCGGTAGTTATTCGAGGTCACAGCAAAAAGAGAAAGCAAGGGTTTAATAACCTAATTGGAGATTTGCTCAGCAGTAAGGTCGACTGTGTTTAAACACATACGGATTTTATAAATGTAAATTATTGAAAAATTAACTGCAGATCAAAATATTGAATCGAAATTTGTAATAAATTTGTCGTTTTGTGACTCAGCACGAACACAATCGAAAAATCGACGGGAAAGTTATGATCAGAAAGGACCGAGACGCGAACAATCCCCATTTTCTACCGGTATTAGCTTTACACTTCCGAAACAACACACAAAGGGCCGTCGCGAATTGCGATTGCCGACAAGAACGCAGTATCAGACAAGAGCTACTGTACCTAGATATCCATAATCAACCAAGCCATACATACATATGTTTGAGTTTGAACAAAAGTCGCAAGAGAAAAACGATAACAACAGAAGAAACCAGACCGTCAATCAATCATTAGCAATGACAATTTATGACAATTTAAAAATTAAAAATTCAGTGCTAATTCAATTTCAAACTGAAATAATCACACACATGACAGACACATTTTCTTCCGCATAACCTTCAGTTCAGTGTTTTGATTTCCGAATCGTGTATGGAAGAGCAGTCACTGCGTATTTTAATGAAAGAAACATCTTTTTCTAAATCCATCATTGGTATTTTGATGCTGTGTTCCACGCATTTTTTACAGGATTTGACCACTAACGCAGGCGATACACGGGTAGAATTAACGGGGGAACAATCATGTCCAACCTGCNTAAATCGACGAGAGCAGGCTCCTTGCGTTTTGTGAAATCATGGGATTGAACATGGCAACGTCGGTGGTAGCGTCTTGTACGGTATCTATCAGAAATAAAGAAACCCTCAAAGATCACTGGCTACAAGCGAGCCATACTCCAAGACCACGAGACCTGGCAGGGGTGATAACGNGCCCATCAGCACCACAATAAAATGCNAGCACACAAAANCTTTCCTGCTCATCCCAAACAAATGCATTGTCACAACAGTGCAATCATTCACGTGTGTTATAAATAAGTTGAATAAAGATCTTTTTGCAGCCACAAGGAAAATATTTCATTTTTGTCATCGAAAATTACTATGATTTCTCTTGCGGTGGCCATGTAGCATTGAAACTGTGTTTTTCGTTGTTAACATCAGGGTTGTAACGACTCGAGTCATGACTCGACTAGAACGGCCAAAACACACATTTCATTGTAACTTCGAAGAATAGTAAAGTCACCACATTATTTATATTTCATCTATCAGTCCTGATACTTGGAAAATAGGGCAAAAAACTATTCAAGACTGAGAAAAATTACGATATTATGAATGCGAGTGAATTTTTGGAAATGGCTCGACTTTGAGTCAAAACTACAAAAGTGAGATTGACTTGCGACTCGGAAACCTGCGACCTGATTAAAACTACATTTTTGTTGTTAACATATTACACTCAGTGTGGAAGCGTTTTATTTACGTAAAACAATCTTTGAAAATAGTTTTAGTTGCACATTTTTAAAATCCAGAGTTGGCACAATACTACTAGAATAAGATTTTGCTCATAATATCGTAAGTTTTCTTAGCCCTAACAGTTTCTGGTGCTATTTTCCAAGTATCAGGACTGATAGACGAACTACCAATAATGTGGTGACTATTCTTTGAAGTCACAATAAAATGTTTGTTTTGGCCGTCCTAGGCTCGAGTCCTGCACAATGACTCGAGTACAAGTCGAGTCAATACATAAATTGAGTCGAGTCATTCTACGTATTTGCAAAATGACTCAAGTCGAGTCACCAAAATATCGTGATTTGAGTCGAGTCATGACTCGAGTCATTACAACCTTGGATTTGAGTGCTCGTGCACAAACGATGGACATGCACAATCGCACACGCGGCAAAACGCATTCGCAAACCTACTTGAGCAGACGGAAGAGACAGAGACAGCTTCAGAGGCAACGGGGCCAGAAGTAAAGAGAGGCGAGCGCCGGTACGGCCGGATCGGCAGCGAAGTGATACTCAGGCTGTTTTTGACCCAAGGCAGGTAAGGCCCCGGGTAACAGGTGAAAGGTACGTTTCTACTGACAGGGAACGCAGGAGGCGGGGCGCGCTTTGCTAGTTCCAGATTCGGATCAACTGTAGATAGTTGTCGCGAAGAAGATCCTGGAACAAGCGTGCGGTGATACAAACGTTCACTGCAAGCAGTGTTGCCACACATTTAGTGATACCCCAATTGTCCAAACATTCGGTTTTGTCAAAAATTGTATCAATTACTGATCAACATCGAAAAAGACGCAGATAAACGCCACGCATTTCAATCTAATTTGCGAAATGTTGCCAAGCTCCAACTTAAATTCTGATCTAATATGCGGTTTTCCTGAATATGCTATTGATTGCTATGAGATTTCTATAGTTCTTTTGAGAATGAACAATTTCTAAGCTTTTACGGACTCTGTAATTCTAATTTAGGCCTGATTAAAAAAATGTGTAGCCAAAATTCGAATTCCAGTATAATTTGGAAAATACTGGTGGCTATAATTCCAATTCTAATCTAATTCGAAAAAAAAATGTCTAGCCATAATTCGAATTTTAGTAGGAAAAATACTGGTAGTGGTAGCTATAATTGTAATTCTAGTGTAATTAAAAAAAAAAACTGTCTAACCATAATTCGAATCCTAGCATAATTTGGAACAAAAACTGTGCACTGTGCAGCTACAATTCTAGTTCTAATCTAATTTGAAAAAAACTTTCCAGCCACAAAAAAAAATGTGTGTAACTATAATTCTGCTTCTAATCAAATTTGAAAAAAAAACTCGAGCCATTACTCTAATTCTAGTATATTTTGGAAAAAAACTGTTGCAAAAATTCTAATTTTAATATAATTAGAAAAAAAAATGTAGCCATTATTCTAATTCTAGTATAATTTGGAAAGAAACTGTCGCAATAATTCTAATTCTAATATAATTTGAAAAAAACTCGAGCCATTATTCTAATTGTAGTATATTTTGGAAAAAAACTGTCGCAACAATTCTAATTTTAATATAATTAGAAAAAAAACTGTAGCCATTATTATAATTCAATTCTAGTATAATTTGAAAAAAAACTGTAGCCATCATTCTAATTTGAGTCTAATATGGAAAAAATGTGACTAAAATTCTAATTTTAATCTAATTCGGGAGAGCTTGAACTTTCCCAGTTATCTGACGCTGTTTTAACATTCACATCGTTTGCGAGTGACCAATGAGAGACGTCTGAACGCTCGACGGAAAAATCATCCCGGCTTACCGTGCGTTTCGCCAGAGTAATCGCTTCTGTCATGCTTGCGGATGTGAGACTCCATTTGGCCAGAGGACGTAAAGGAAAAATTGCAGCCAGGACGAAGGCAATGCAGGTGGTTGCTCGTCATGCTCCAAACGCAGCCCACGATCCTGCAAAGTTCACTACAGGAGTGGGTGATAATGATAAAACAAGGTCATTATTACAACCCCTTCTACATCTCAAACTCAAGCATTCTAGAAACTACATAGTTCAATTGAACAATATACCCATATTTAAAACAAACCTGAATATTTTCAGCTCGTCAGGGGAAATCGTCAGCAAACCATTCAGGTTTATGTCTATATGTTTATATTATTCAATTGTACAGCCTCTTATTGGTACAGAACTTCGATATACAATTGAATAGTGTATTCATATTGAAACAAACCCGAATATTTTCGGCTGACACTTGTCAGGGGTAATCGTCAGCAACTAGCAGAGAATTGGAGAGAACATTGTACACCAACGATCGCGTCACAAAATATGACGTCACCGGCATGAAATATCGACTGTTCGAGGCGAAGAGTTCGCTCAAACTCCGTGCATTATTTTGAGTAGGTTGGCGTATTTATTGAATTGCGATTTGAAGTTCTGCACCTCCAAAGTCTGTCCGTAGTTCATGCAAAAGAGTATAGTGCCAGTTCGCGCCAGCGAAAGAGAAGAGTATGGATTTTGATTGGACAAAAATATCAAATTTTCTTATCTCTGGCTGTTACACCGATAAATCTGAAATTTCTTACAATTTTCAAGGCTATGCGTCTTGCATTTTCGAAGCTGCACTACAATAAAAGTAGCCTATATAGACCTTATGCAGATCATGAAAGCCTGTGACATTTGCGATGTGACGTACGTGCGCCATAGAATTTTATGTCCGACAATCTTCCAATAAGCGATTCTAAAATATTCCATCACCGAAAAATGAATGTAATATCACAAGCTAGAGAACGCAGGAAAGGAAAATCGCAGGTCAACCAGCAACAAGTCTTAAGTTTCTTAATCAGTAAACCTTTCCTTGTCATATTCACACCATGGTTGGGATATTTTTGGGAAGTGAATTAAACCAATATTGGATACGGCGTAGACAGTTGAAAAAAATATATCAAAATCAGAATAATACATTGCTATCATTCACAAGTCACCCACCCGCACGGTTCGTTCTTGTAGTATTTCTTGAACCCTCTCTGTACGAAGTGATCGTCGCGCTGGTGGTACGTCTTATGCTTCTCGATGTCGCATTTGTTCTTGAACGTGAAGTTGCAGTCGTTGCGGCTGAAACAATTACAGCATTGTCGATATTTGCGGCAAAATACAGCTGCAGGAAACGCTATCAAATCCGAAGGACTGTACGCATTACGCATAAACCACAGGATAACAGAAGGATTAACTATGCATCTAAAACAAAGAATCTGTTATCTGTTGTCCTATTTGGTTCCATACTATTACCGAGAATGCTATTACCTAGAATGGACATTACCGAGAATGGTCATTACCGAGAATGGATATTACCGAGAATGGCCAATGCCAAGAATCTAGCTTACTGAGACGGCGTTGTCGAGAAATTTATACCTGAAATTCGACACCGAATGTGGCAACGCCGTGATGCACATACACGACCTGTTCATATGCATAACATGCCTGCATTGCATATATTGTATTCTCGGTAATGTCCATTCTCGGTATTGTCCTTCTCGGTAATAGCATTCTCGGTAATAGCATTCTTGGTATTGACTGAACACTGTCCTATTTATATTACACCTGTTATAAGTGATTTTATTGGGGCGAATCCCTTTTTAATCCACAAACTGCGACTGCCTGGGGTTTCTTTTGATGCAAGAAATGTAACTTCCGCTTGTCAAGATTCCATTGTAAACTGTATGCTACTGTTCTTAAACGAGGTTCAGTTACTTTACAAACAGTTTGATAGGGCGCGTGCCGCATTTTGAATAAGTGACTTAGGATAAGTCCAAAGTAGACCATAAACTCTATATCGTGTAAGAAATCTGGTGAAATGTCCCCGAAACGTCACTCACGTGCAGTGAAAATGCGTCGTCTTCTGGTTGCGGAAAACGCACGACTCCAAGTCGCACTGCTCCGTGGCGCGGAACCTTTTAAACCCGCTGCACACGAATTGCATATATTTCTTGTGAAAGTTCTCGTGGGTCATGACGTCTGAAGTGCTGGTGTACACCTTGTTACAATCGGGCTGCGCGGCAGAGGAAATTTTGTTACCAAAGTAAATAAACACTAGCTAAAAACACCTCTAAAACCGTCATTGAAGAGCGACGGCCGAATAAATGAACAAGAAATCATACCACTGTTAACGGGAAACCCCGCATAATATACTAAATAGACTAAATTAACTGGCCATATTCGCGAAGTGAAATCCATTTTCTCCAGTGATATTCATGACCGCTATTCCACAATAACCTCAAGACGAGCTGCTGCATAGAAATGACGAGCCGGGCGTTATATGTTCATCGCAGGCTCGGATTTTCAAGACACGACCACGCATTTCAAGAAATGCAGCTACAAAATTCGCTTTGAAATAATGAAAGTATTCCTACTTTCTACACACACAGCATGATGTTATTTTCAAGAAAAGTCATTTTGTTGCCGTTTATCACTAACCGACAGGTAATATTTGCACAAGACAGATGAAGTTCGCACGATAGTTGAGCTAACTTTGAACTTTGGGGGGAGTGGGGGGGTGCGTAACGGTCAAAGGCTTGCGAAGAAAAAAAGGCTGAGAACCATTGCTCTGTTCAGAATCGTATCGTTCAGGTACTCGGTTTTACCAAGCGTCAGAAATATTGGGGGCAAACAAATTGAAAACCCCTATCGCAAATCCCTCACCTGCATGCAGTGGTAGTGGGTGCTCTTTCCGTTATGGGTACAGTTCGGATATTTCGACGAGCAGTCGTCGGAAGGCGAAAACCGCAGGAATCCGTGAGCCAGGGAATTGTCTCGCTTCTTGTGCATGTTGTAATGTCGAATCACGTCCGCTTTGTTCGTGAAACGCTGAAAAAAAAAACGGTCTCTTTTACGACGAGAGTGTCGACGAGACTAATCCGAGGGTCGCAACAATTTTGAGTCACAACCAAATAACACAGACTCTGGATATGAAAGCGTAGGTTGATAATGGGTTTCAAGTGGTTACCCCGACGTTTTACCATGTGATAGTTGGGCGTGTGACTTTATAACCCCAAAATTAACCCTTACCCTATCCCTAACTCCTACCTTAAACCTAACCTTGCAGGGTTGTAACCAAGTAACAAAGCTCCGAGTCACAAGTCCATCTCACTTTTATAGTTTGACTCGAGTCAAGTCGAGTCATTTTGAATTCACCACCAAGTCAAGTCAGCTAGCAGAGTGTCGAGTCCAAGTCATGGTATTATGACTCGAGTCTGAGTCCAAGTCATTGTGTTGACTGCTCAGTTTCCAGTTAAAGTCTTGTTAAACCCACTTTTTNNAACNCTATGTGGCGATATCGNACGGTTCNCNTTTATAACATACTAATTTTCCTCACTTTTGGCAGTTTCTGGTCGNATTTTCAAGTACCAGNNCCAATAGACGAAATCCCAATAATGTGGTTACTTTACTTTTCTTTGAAATTACAATGAAATGTCGGTCTNGTCATACTCATGCGTAGGCATACTCTGATTTGAAATGAACTGAACCTCATTCAGTTTACGAGTTTTCGCGAATTCAGCAATTTTAATTCTAATCTAATTTGGAAAAGCCTGTGTAAGAATAATTCNAATTCTAATTTGATTTAGAAAGAATGGATAGTTANAACTCTTAATTCTAATNNGATTTAGAAAAGCTGATACTTTTCTTGTTGTCACAGTCTGTAATCACATATTTGGTGTAATAGGGTCGCCATGTCTGATAGACGATAACCACNATCACAGCGCTTCCAAGCAAGTACTAAAACAATGATATTTCTACAGAGTACAAGAGAAACTGCATTAGAGCATGGACATCAGACATAATTTCGTGTCGTTTCAAAACAATGCTTCAACATCCTACCAGGAAGAGTCCATTCATTAGCTTTTTTGNTGNNNAACNCAAAAAAAACTNCCACAGAGAACGCAGCGTTTGGCTNTGCATATTTTCCGGNAAGANCTTTGTTNGTTTTNCCGATTNNATAANCGGTTCAAGGGTGCGAAATTCAANATTTGAATACAAAGCACCAACTNTGATTCANCNGATGGANACAAAGGCCTGCTTACAGCGGCGACATAGCACATTACNATGGTATCACCTGACATNNTCATCAGCNATCTTCTGATTTATTAACTTCCATCTGTAGAAATAAGTTCTAGCTATGCATTACCTACAATGGCGCAATGTGCGACANGACTTAAACTTTTACCGTAGAGGAAATTCACAAATGAGAATGATCGCCGCGTACACTGCAANACCNANGCATGTAGCNGCNGCTCTCAATCGCNCACACTCACCTGATAATTGCAGTCTTCGACAACACAGTGATAATGGTCTCTCGTATAATATTGACAGGTCAACAGTCCACATCGGTTAGCACTTGTAAATCTAAAACACAAAAAACACGGAACTGTAAATGCTGTTAACGTGGCATTCTTGCTGAAAAACGACGCAAGAACCAATGCAAACACNCATTAANTCGAATGCACGCTAGAAATAGCATGAAAAACGGAATTTTCACAATACAGTTGACAATAATGATGCGCATCNAGTAAACACTAGTTAAGTCAATAATACAGGTGCCNTGCATAAAATTTTTGCAAAGTTCATACATAGGCAGATTAAATGTAACGCCAGAATGCCATCNGTGCNCGAAGTTATATAGATACAGANTTATCNAATGCAAGTCACGGCCAGGATATCTCAATATGTNAANAAAAGTNAAAATTTTGNCAAAATTGTAGCGTTNGGTCAAAACATNTCAAAATTGTTTACGAAATCAAAATTATNTTGCNACCTGCATTTCGTTTGNATCGTNGATTTTGCACCGTCGGTGAACTTATCATTTAACATTTTACAGCTTGCAGCCTACTTTATAGGCCTACCGTTGTAGACGGCCCCTNGTCTGCTCATTGTNAATCATAAACNACTGCTCAGCATACCGCAATATCCTAACTGAAGTGAGACTGTGNGGGCATTGCATGGTTCGGCCAACAACTGCTGCTGTCGAACGTTCATTCTCCATTCTTGGNAAGCTGCCTAGTAAGGACGGACACTTTTTNCCCGAGAATGTAGGAAAGTATCTTTCGTTGTNCTACAACAAATTTCAATCATTTCTACCATAATACGTGATGTAACTACTGGAATTCTTCATACGGCCAAGATTTCGTTAACATAAAGTATCTTCATGTAAGAAATTGTCAGTTTTTGANTCAAAAAAGTTTTTTTCAGGGTAAACTACTTCGTAAGGAGAGACGGTTCCAAGCNGAAATGAAGATAAGTGGTACAATTCTAACATTATGTTGGGAAAACACCTAATTTGCATACGTTAGGTCAAAATTTGGTCAACATTAAGGTAAAAAAAATGTCAACATTCTGATTTTTTAGGTCACAACCTTCCGTTTTTAGGTAAAATAAAAATCGCGCTAAACATGATACGACTGTTGACATACCCGTAAACCGGGGTAACTTTGGACTTAAGGGTAACTTTGGACACTAAGCAGTAAAAGATTTGAATGGTTATCGATGGAAAAGGGTTGCCGCTGGATGAATAATTCTTTTTCATGAGACAAGAGTACCAAAAGTAGTCTCAATAAAAGGTGGATTCATTTCAATACCAGTTAAACTTGACCCAACATTGATAAATTAATGGCGGGGGTCAATTTCGTCAAAATTGATGGCCATTTAACTTCTTACAACCAAACGTAGATAGCATGTGATTCATAGATTCAAAAATTGGCAGCAGATACCTCTAAGTAGTCTTAATCCATGGCAAAAATCTCAGTGGGCTCACCCTTAGATCAATACAAGAAAATGTGATGTCCAAAGTTGCCCCATCAAATTTTATCAGAACGGGGTAACTTTGGACAGTGCAAAATGTGATATTTAGAACTCTGGAAAGTGGCTGCTTCATCTGTGTCAAAGTGTATCGTCAATTATATTCCTTATGACCGGCCTGATGGCTTTTTAAAATGGAATGAGAAGGTTAACAAATTAAGAGTTTGCCAAAATATGAAAAATGGGTAGGCAATGAGCTGAGAGATTGTAATCAGGTGTAAGCTACTTCAAAAACTTATCACATACTCCTAAAGATGTGCCTGCTGAATATGGGATATCGTAAATTATGACAAATATATCCATCAGAGTACATAAGAAAGGGAAAGTGTATCTTTAAAGAACAGTGACATATTTGAAATCGGCAATAAATCATGGAACATGCTTAATGTTTGCTGTCGATTGCTGACACTGCCAGTGGGATACCCCTCATCACGATATGTTATTCATAAGTCCCAATTGGTGAAGGCATGAGGGGAAATTGAGATAAGGGGGC
>ATSW01009701.1:0-16500 GCA_000444245.1 Botryllus schlosseri
ACGTTGATTGAAGCATTGGTTGCAGCTTGATCGAAATAAGCAGCGACCTTTCCAGGTCTAGGGGCATAATTAATTAATTAAATAATTAATTAATTAGCTTAATACAACCAAATACTCCAATATTATCATTCAATCATAAACACAAAAAATAGGGCGCTTCTATAAACATTGTCTCGTACAGGACTATCAGAATACGAGCAAAAGCTAAGCCTATAAATATGTCATGCATGATTGATAACTTTGCAATACTCCAAGGTTAGTTTACACATATAAATGTGAAGGCCTTTCCTGCCTCGACACACAAGCATATATAATACACAAGGAATATATATCTCAATGGATGCCACAAAAAATAACACTCATAGTTCAAGTTGACCAATTTGCAGACCACCTCATTTATAATAGTTCCCCAGTCTTCCACATGTAGATAGCAACTGCAATCCGTTCAGGCACCGACCCCTTGTTTGAGTACGTTTCTTCTTATGACCTTCAAGTACTTTTGTGTCAATTCTGGGATCTGGCATTCCAGTAGAACACGGGGTTTGGTAAGGGTTTGTCGTAGCGAGATTCCAAATGGCTCTTTAGTTCGCCGGCTTCATGGAGCGATTCCAACACATTTCATCAAGCTTCTCCATTTCTGTATACTCTGCAACTTCGGCAAGCAGTCGATCCCATTTTGTCGCACTGCTTTATTTCTGTATACCTTGCAACTGGGGCAAGCAGCCGATCCAATCAATATATATTGGTAAGAGCTTTCAGGGGGACATCCGAACATCACACTGCAATGCTCTATGACGCTGAACCATTACGCAATTCCCCGTCAATGTCCGGTTTTCTGCAAATTGTCTGATACTGGATGCTTCGTTTGGGGCTTCATTTCGAGAGTGGTGGCTTTACATCGGCATAAATTCACAAATTATTCGAAACTAGCAGACGCATCCACGCCTTCTTTATTTGCAAGAATTGGATACTACAACTGAGTGTATTATTTACGTGGGTACCACACATGACATATATTCATACACATATATATATTATGCTTCAGCTCACCGCAAACGTTCGCATACATGAAAAAATGGTGGCGCCATTTTGTGTTTAAAAGCAACCTGATGGTATTGTTAACATGCATACGACAATTCCAGATAAGCATAAACAGATATCAACACAACGGCTAAATCTACACGGCATATTCGTTCACTAACTCACGCGCATATTCGAAATACAAAATGGTGGCGACATTTTTCGTTAACGCAACACGATGGTATAATAACATGAATACGGCGAATATAGAGTTCGAACGCGTTTTGGTAATCTAGCGTTGACGCAATCTATCTCATGAAACGAAAGCGTGAACCCTAGGACTCAATTTCGACACATCAATTTCGCAAAAAAATGATGTGTGTACTTTCTATTGTATATAAGAATTTTATTTTTATTTTATTGAGAGGAATTTAGGGTGATTATATATATGTTGCCTACGCAACGGCGGATCTTCTTATTAATGGCTTATATGGGCATTGGGAAGCCCGATTACAAAAGTCGACGTAATCTTTTCAGTTATCCTACTGGTCTTATTCATAATCTGGCGTTTCTCCGCTAAGCCGTAAAATTCATCACTATAGGATCAGGGATACATAGTAGCACAAATTGAACATATTTGCACGACACAATAGCCAGCGTATTGCCTCGCTGCTCCACGAGCACTTGGAAACATTACAATTATTGAAATATATAACGACTCCGCATGGGCATTGCCATCCTGTTTAGAATTGTAATAACCTTGCCGGAATAGTAGCGGCAATGGCCTTCTGACATAGGCTTGATAATATTTTCAGTTCTAGTCGCCATTTCGGCTCTGTCCTTGCGAAAAGCTGCCTAATTTCTGAAGCTATTATTTTGGATTAGTGCGTTTCCTTTTACTGAATCTAATTTAATTGTCCTTACAAGCACTTTCATGAATGATTTTAAATAATGGCAATATTATGCAATACCTAGCTATTAACATATCACGCGCAACTCATGCAACGCAACGCAGATATAGCGACAGGGATGTACTCCTTGATGCTATGTGAAGCGATATATTTACTATATGTCGCTATATACCCCGGGGCAACTTTATCGCTGCTACTAGATATTTTTGACCCTATCAATTATGCTCCGAGTATGAAGCATACATGCGAACTTGATAAAAGCGAGTAGTTGCGGGCAAAATCGAATGTTGAGTAATCTAGGGCGAGATAAAGACAGACCAAAATAACACGAAAGTCTGTTATAGCGACTAATGCTTATGTGAACGTAACACACAATATTTAACGCAATCTAAAGCTAAACAATTCATATATTGTGAGTCATCGTCACGAAGTATGCTCGCTCAGGATAGTAATATTTCAAACCAGCTAGGGACACGTATTGATAAAATTTGCTGTACCGCAATCGGGGAGTATAGCTAATAGTTCGGATATGACCATAAGACTGGATTTACAAATCCGAGGATAACTAATTTCATCTCACAATTTATTCATCATTGTGTTTGTCCAGTTTTTGTTTGAGACTAAGAGTTTAGTAATTATCCCTTTACAAAGTAATTAATTGTTGGTCAATCCGACCAATTCATCGTTATTCAAAAAACTGGCCCCCTTCCGCTACCGCTAGTCTTCAGTGGTAGTACATCGTAATTCTAATGTCATAATCAATATACTTGACTTCTCAGTAAGCTAGTCACTGACAGCGAACTTCTTTAGCATGCTCCAAATGCCGAACTTATATGGTCGTCAAGTTATAGCCTTATGTCATAATAGACAGAAACCCACCGAATACACAAGGGGTTGTGATGACGGGTTGTGTACCGTAAAAACAATGCTTCATATGTAGCCTACATTTCATGTCATACTGGAAATTATGGTGGATTTTGATTCATGATAACAATTATGTAAACTGATAAACGTCAACTTCCATTTCTCTGAGAACCACACGTCACCGTCAGGGGAGATGTGAGTGTCAGAGACCTCTGCTCTATATATAACGCGTATGGCCGAATGTGATCGGGTAGTTATGATCTGTCTTGCACATTGCAGAGTCAGAATACGCCACCCCAAAGTGGTCGGGAAGTCGATGAATAGCCCACCTGAAATAAACTTGATTGAAGCATAATTTAAATTGATAGATCACATTAATAAGGATGCTAGCCTATATCTGCATGCCGATATGTGAGTCTATACGAAAGGTCTCATATTATTATTATTATTAGCATGGTAAAAAGTTGTCGTGTTGCTTATCCCGTAAGGGTCTGGGGCGCCACTTCTAGTAAATGGTACTTTGAAATATAATTCATCATCGGGCATATATGCGGATCAAAAAGGTCTCATATATATACCGCCAAGAGGTCAAAGCGCGTACAGCATACACACATACATATAGCATACATATAAACATGCAGCCATAGGGCAGCTTATGCAATATTTAGTTCTTACCTGAGCCATGCGTTACTGACATTTAGTTCTTACCTAAGTCGTCCATAAGGATAACTGATTAAGTTCTTATCTTAGTCTACCCCAAAGGATGACTCCCTAAGTCCCTACCTGAGCTCACCCCAAAGGATGACTCACTTTCTTTTTCAGCCCCAACCGAGGGCTCATATATACTATATATACTCTTTTTTCAAACCAAATACTTTTTTTGTTTTTCTAATAATATTATCATGACGTAAGTCCAAATTTTTGATAAATTTAGGACTGACGTGACCAAATTTGAAAGCAAACAAAAAAAAGGAAAAAGAAAGGAACCTGTTTTTCCTGTTCCAGTTCGTGAGAGATAAAATTAGACAAAATAGATAATGAAATATTATTCCTCTTATCTGGTTTTCTTGGGGCAGAATCTGCCAACTCATTCTGTAATTCAACGTGCGAAACCGAACAATTATCCTAAAATAGACCTCAAACATTTAAAAAAAATTCCTTCGGTCAATTATGAACAATTATGTTGAAGTCGCAAGCTGTATTAAATAAAGTCTCTGAGATCGTAGGACAGGTCCGCCATTGTCAACATTATCGTGATATGATATAATTAGTTAGGTATATTATACAAGGAAGATATATAGTACACCAGACCTCCTCCAGGGAACAGCTTAATTCATATCCGCACAAGTTACCGGTCAATATTTAATACCCAGTTTCACGATGACTCTCCGAAGCCAAAGACACAATTGAACTAATAGATCTTCAACAGACAAATTCCGCATTGCTGCTTGCTTTGTTACTCAAGTAGCATTTCGGCGTTGTACTCAAATTCAATAGAGTAACTTACATACCGATATCTTCTTGAAATAGAAGAGATTGCCTTCTTCAATCTTCTTCAATCCTTGCTTGTTTTCTTGAATTGTTTTCTTGATCCCACTGGAACTGATACTGACATTCCAAGTCAATTATACCGACTTATATGCATTTCCGTCCCGCAAAAAAAGGAAAAAAGAATCCTCTATCAGTTACTTCCACGCGCACTGATGACGTAAAAAATTTCTAGACCAACAGGTTTTTTTTTTTGCCCTTGGAATCTTCAAGAATGCCCCAAATTAGGTAATGACGCGTAATTCTCATTTTTTCATGGGCGAAAAATGCTTTGTCACGTAATTGGTATTCATTTCTCTTTTACAAACTCACCCTCCAGATCTTTCTGGAATCCCACATCACATGAAAAAATGGAGCAAAATGTGCCACGCAGATTGCACATGAAGGAAAAAAATTCGTGCGATGCAAAAACCTCTTCAAGGTTTGCCGCGCACATTTCTATTCCGTTTAGGCTACTTAAGTAGTTTAGGCATTACAGCAGAATACCAACGTTAACTCATAAATCGTAATATTTTTATGCCAGTGTCGCAAATAAGCTTCGATTTTAAGGTGTCGGAGCCCACATGTCAGTATTAACCTGATAGTTAAAATAACTAGAAAGGGATAACAGGTTCTGTTGGCGCTCAATCGCAGGTTTTGAAATAAACGGTTTTTACAATAAAATTCTACTGACCACACATTCAGCCTATACGACTGTATTGATCGGAACGAGACCACCTTTATTCACACCACCAGACACCCTTTCCACGCCTAGATCTCCCAGGAGCTGCAAACACAGTTCGGANTNNCATANAGTATACGCCTCACCTGTATATGTGGAGTCGTGTCGTCAGCCTGCTCNACCAGAATTTCGGGTTTAACGGCATTTTNCCCATTANTTACGACGCAAAGTCAGTTGACATTATTGGTCATNTTACCAGTCGAAGGCCAGTAATTNCATTCCTAATTCGAGTNGCTCCACNCAAATCATGCAATCTTNCCGCAGTCACGACAANGNAAGCTAAATATATNANTGCAACGTAGCGGCATTTCATGATATGCTANAATAACAATCGGCCATGGGCTAAAATCGCACAGAGATTAAATTCCACCNCACCTGCCTGAGTGTTGGTGGTTCACCCAGGCTCTTTCTATAGCCATTTAACCTGATNACAGCACTAGGAATCCAGCCCGATGTAAACAACGACCAACTAACACCACAGATATTTCTAAAAAATAAAGATGTTCCGTAATGGAATACCTNTACTCTCTATTTGAAGTACTCAAGTAAATTGAATCAACAATCTGCGCCCCATTCAGATAATTCTTTTCTCGTTTCCATTTGCCGGAATAGAAGTAGCCCTTGATCAGAAAACCCGAGTAATTTGGGCNGTCTTCACGAAGTATCGAATTTTTCGTGGTTACTTCTACTCCCATTTGAGTAATTACTTGGACCATCTCTGAAAACAAACACACCTGGTCCCAGCTCTAATGGATAGGCAGGCGTCTTTATGAGTCCNCCAATATTGTGTTTCTTAGAGGGATAGAGTTGGAAATAACATCTTCACATGGAGATCGTTGTGATTATTTAGAACATTACGTTTTACATTTTAAATAATATTGCAGCCAATTATAGGTGGCGACATCGCCGCATACAGAGATGTCTCGAGTGGGACATTCTTTTATTACTTTTTATCGTAACGATCTCGTGCGNTTTCTTAAAAAGTATGATTGACATAATAGCGTACCCCATTTAAATTCCTGAAATTCATGTTATTTATTATTTTTTATTTTTATCATAACGATCTTCGTGCGTTCTCTTCATCAGTTCCATATAGTACCATCATGAAGTTTGCACCGTNGTAAATGCCGTCATTTTTATCATATACTGTTACATTCGGTCAATCACAAACTTATCTACTATTTTCATCAAAAGTCCGTCCANTAAAAAATTCCTACGTATTATCAAAAAATCATCCGAGTGTTCCCTATAGACATATAATGACGTCACGGGCGTTTATTACACTTGAACCGCTTTTTATATAAAATGTAAACAACATAGCTTTTTATATAAAATGTAAACAACATATGTTATGTATTCAGAGGTGGTCGAGAAGTATGTGTCAGTCGGAGCTCTATAAATAGGATAAGTAACGCTATAAATTTCAAGTCAATTACCAGTTGAAGTTCTGAGTTACAGTCATTTTTAAGAACCTCAAGTTGCGGTAGAAAAACTGTAGCCTGAAAAGTGCTAAAATAAGTAGTTTTAAGAAACAGATTTGGTCAAGCACTTGCGCAGGTAACAAGAGGTGTCTCATTTCAAAATTGATTGGTGCAGTTTTGTTACTGTCAAAAAATGACTAATGCCGCTACAAATAGGTGTGACCTTCGAAAACATGTTCAGTTACTGTGAACATGGGCTGTTTAGCCAAGCTGTTACGGTATTACAATTTCACTTATAAATTTGATGCAAACATCCCAATACCACTGAAAATCGAAATTGCAATGGTCTAACAACAAAACCATTTGAGTAATTAATGCAAGTGCGCAAAACTACTTGGATGCCCTGAAAAAGTGCAATTAGGGCCTACTTTCGTAGTGACCACCTACAACTACATCTATGTATAAATCATATTCATTACTTCACTTTTCAGACACATACACTGATGCAGTAATTGCAAATAAGAAAGCGGAGTCGACATCGACATTCGAAAGTGATCTTGAGACCCATGAATCGCGAAAGAGAAAAAACTTGCCCAAAATGCTATATTTTATGTTAATTGACTTGACATTTCTCAAAATATCAGTGCACTATATATTACCGCAACGCCCACTCACTTACTGACCCCCCCCCCCAGCCCCATATCAGTTAGTTGCCTATTCTGAATTAACATCTGTAACTCTTTGATTTCAGGAATGAAAATTCTTCAACCAGATTGACCAAGTGCATCAATTACCGGTGTCCAATTTTCTNNTGCNNNNTNNTGAACATNTCGGTTTCNTTTTTGNTTTCATTTNCAATAAAAAAGACATGCGACTGTGGTTGTGCCTCGGCAGTTTTGCGGNCTCAACGTACTGACTTGGCTGAAAGATAACGTTNAGTTTCAGGGAAGTCGATAACCAACTGGGACAAATTGTGACGTATCTATGGCGTTACTAGGAAACGTTTATTTGAAACGTTTCCTAGTGAGTGTTCACAGAATCGCGTTTTATAAACGTACTACGTGGAACGTATCTGTTGCCAATTTGCACCNAATATATACGCTATATATTCGTTATTTTGTTTGCGAGGAAGGCTTTNAAAATTTTCAAATCTGTGNTTTTTTACGAAGCCCAAGNAGCGGTAGACCGGGAATGCCGGTGGCAAGCTTTCCCACAAGAAAGCACGACGCAATCACAATAGNANACTTTCTGCGAGACTTCATACGNGATTCTTCGGGTAGAGAGCGATCCANGAAACCTAATCATAGACGGTAGTAAAGCGGTATGGAATGCAGTTTTGGATGNGTTTATCAGAGAAAATGGACTTCAGTATTATTNCCGATGCTATCGCATTGTAACNGGCATGTCGCACAAAATGACATTTGTAATGAATTCCTACAGTCTCAGCATGAAATCTGCATCGATCCTGTGTNGCAAGCACTACAAAAAGGGATTTGTTGCCACTGCAATGTTCTGGATCGGTCTTTTACTGTCGCAAGATACGCTATCAAGATTGGACGAGATAACCCGCCACATTNGTATTGTGTTGCTTTATCCAAAATATACGCCAGTTGTTAATACCAGCTTTGCGTTTCTGTTCATGACTGCCGAGAGAACAGGAGAATCCAACTGATGCTGTTGGAAATGATATTAATGAGCCAAGCCGCGACGACGATCGTTTTTCTGGAATAATTCCCGACGATAAAAAGCAAGAGAGAACAGGAGCATCCAACTGATGCTGTTGGAAATGATCTTAATAAGCGAAGCCACGACGACGATTATTTTTCTGGCATAATTCCCGTCGATAAAAAGCAAGAGTTGCAGTCTATTTTATACGCGATNTCGCAATCTTGAGCAAGAGTGCATGTCAGAAACAGCAATTCATTCCGACCTGGAAAGTCAATATGACTACGTCTATTACTTTGCGTCATTTTACACCAAGTTCGTCGAAGTAATCGCTAATCGATTNGGCGTAATCTCGCACCTTCTACTGGGAGANGTATCAAGGCACAGTCGACCTGAAAATACTATAAATCATTATGCAAATTNGTGAAAACAATTTAAGAAACAATATCCTGGACGCTCAATCTGCGACGGTACAAGAACGCAAGTGCAATGGAGCAATTTTACCAGCAGTTGAAGCGAAACAATCAGAACAAGAGTGCACAAAATGCACTAAAGGTTGTGTGGGACTACGAAGATGCAGCGAGAGTGACATGGCAAATATTCGTTTGCTGATGATTTAGNAAANGTNAAGTACGGCTATCGCGGCCCTTACNGAACCGGAAACTACAAATANATCATCAGGANAAGCCGGCAAATAANAAGCTTGATGGATCGAAATTCNAGAGGCGNAGCAAAAGAGAAGTATATTACGGAACTATCACGGCCGCCGNAAAAATCAGGGATCGTAACTCAAANTCATTGACACGCTCATTGACACCGGAGGGAAANTTCGCAAAAAAAGTTATGGAAGTCTATACAGCCTATGGAAGTTGATACAGCCTACGGNTTTTTNANATTTAAAAACCAAGTTTTATGTTTGTATTCCAAATAACCGCGCGCTGGCTGAACANGTATGNTCTCGCTTAAGGTGAATTGCCTTCCTGGCANCTTCATACTAGTAAAGTAGGTCGACATATATAATTAAATCACTAGTGTATTTGTTCTCAGCTTCGCAACCGTCTGTAGTCAGNAAAGACCAACCATCATGTTTCTTAATTACCAAAATCTGTCTTGAAAACAACTTCAACACCACATGCCACCTCATTTNGTTGCTTGCCTATTATNTCCTCTGCTTTACTTTCCATTCAGTGTGCAATGTGCATGCCTCTTCTTCTCTACTTCGCCCAGGCCANGTTGGGAGTCTGATCTCAAANACTACTCGAGAGTCTTTTCGTCACCTTCCTAATTACTAATTACTATTTTTNCATTGTATCGCAGTTTTGTGGTGTTGTGTTGTGTTTTGTAATACTGAAACACTGACGCAAAAAAAAAGACTATTTTGATAAGCACAACGTTTATTGGTCCTATTTTCAGGATCATACCGGGATAACTGAATCAGTCTCAGTTATTAGACTATATCACCCTAAGGCAGTGGTTCTCAACCGGTGTGCCGTTTACGTCTTGCAAGTGTGCCGCGAGCGATTTCATCNAAATTTTGAAATTATGCGCAAAATNATTCTAGTCTATACCACACGATCANCAATGTAAAATCGAGCTTGATGTGAAGTTTGTATGCGCATTTGACAATTCAAAATAGATGCTATGCTCGTAATCANTATCCCCCGCGAATTANCTTTACCCGNCATCTCGCATNCTTTGATGGCTNNATTCAGTTCTGCACAGAGANGAGTANACATGGCGGCGCCTGTNTGACAATNCAGTTTTCTAATCCTCATTGTCTCCCCAATCACCAGCGAGAAATGAACTCCTTTGAAAGGGACATAGCAATCCACATTGCGATTGTTAGGACCTGTTAGGTAGCGACGCGGCATTTTCGTTGAAATTTAGGCTTGTATAGCACTATCGTTGTGCTACCGGCGATTAATATGAGAATTGNGAAGTAAGGTTGATCAAAATATAATAGTTAACAAACTTCCTCGTCGCTGNGGTTATTAACTTGGTTTGTTGGAAATATATTGAACTGCAGGTGGCTGCCAGTAGAACTATTGAGGTATGGCTATATCCTCACGCGATCTGCGTGGAAATGTACTGCATAGCCTACGCCTCNGTATTCGTTAGTGGCGATCGTGCTNGACCTCTTCGATGCGATGGTTGTTGTTGTTTGTGGTATTCNTGGTGTTTGTCGACNACTGTGGTCATTTACACCAGGCCGATATTCCGTATTTTTGATTCCGTATCTGCCCACTTCCAGGCTTTTTGTAAGACACNGCTTATGTGGATGCAATGGTTAATTGCATCTACAACGCGGCAGTGTGCTGAGTTTATTGTCAAACTAATCTTATGCAATAGTATCTATCGGCAGCCCAAAATTTCTGTGAAGTCGTAAATCATGAGTAAATCCAAATAATCCCCTTTTACTTTCGTCTGAATACGCCCTGTTTGTTGTGATCATGATCACGAAGGAACAGTATTGTGACTTCTTATCAGTGCTTAGTAAGTTATATGGGGGACGCTATATGTACAAAAGTTTACTTTTAGAAATATTAAAATGGATAAGTTTAGTTCAAAAGAAANGAAGTCAAGCAGTAACGATCATTGCAATAAAGGAAAGAGAGCTTTTGGAAGTGAAGGTAAATTAGAAAAGAAAGATAAGAGAGCACGCNTATATTGCGAAAGTTATCTAAATATGGGCTTCACTTGGTGTGAAGATGAATCGAAACCTGTACCAGATTGCCTTATCTGTCACGCNAAATTGTCGAATGAAGCTATGGTGCCAAGTAAGTTGAAAAGGCACCTTGAAAAAAAGCATGGACACTTGGCTGACAAACCGCCGAGCTATTTCAAAAGACTCTAGGATGAGCGAAAACACCAATCTAAGTCGTTCACCAAAACATTTGAAGTTTCAACGAGATCACAACAGGCCAGTTATGTGGTAGCNGAGATACTAGCTAAAAATTCAAAGCCTCACACGGAAGCGGAGAAAGTTATTCTTCCGGCTTGCACTGNAATTGTAAAAAAAATGATCGGGACCAAAGCTGCAGAGGAATTGAAAACAATTCCCTTGTCAAATGACACGATTCGTAGACGTATTTGTGACATGTCCAGAGATATACAAGATACCGTAATATCTTCTTTGAAGAAGAGCAAAATCTTTACGATGCAAGTGGATGAGTCTACTGATATCAGTGGCAAGGCCCAGTTATTGGCTTTTATCAGGTTTGTCAGTGACGGAAAAATAGCAGATCAGTTTTTGTTGTTGTAAAGAACTCAAGGAAAGGACGACTGGTCGAGATGTTTTTGATGCTTTAAGCAAGTGTTTGGAAGAAAATGAATTTACTTGGGAGGAATGTGTAGGTATTTGTACCGATGGAGCTCCATCCATGGTTGGATCAATCAAAGGATTTGTTTCACTTGCAAAAAGGGTAAATAGTGATATCATTGCAACTCACTGTTTCCTTTCATCGTGAAGTGCTTGTTGGGAAAACATTGGACGCAGATTTGAACAGAGTACTAAAACAAGTTATTGAAATGGTAAATTACATCAAATCTAGACCACTCAAGTCCAGATTATTTACCAAACTTTGCAAGGAAATGGACGCAAACTATGATAATCTCCTGCTCCATTCTGGTTGTCACGTGGAAAAGCGTTGTCGAGAGTATACGAGCTGAAGGAGGAAATGCTGCTATTTTTTAGGCTTGAAAAACAAAGAGAATTTGAGGATTTCCTTTGCGATGACAACTGGCTCTCCAAATTAGCATATTTGGTAGATATCTTTGACCACCTAAATAAGACAAATTCCAGTATGCAAGGCAGGAATGAAAATCTCTTAACTTCAACAAACAAAATAAGAGCACTGCAAGAGAAATTAGAAATGTGGTCCATACGAGCAGAAGCAGGCACTTATAGCATGTTCTCCCATTTCTCCGAAACATATAACAGGGAAATCGGGCCATTGATTATTCAGCATCTCAAATGTTTGCATGCAAAAATAAACACATATTTTCCAACACTGAAAACAGAAAACTATGCATGGATAAGAAACCCATTTTTGCCGCAGGAAAAACATTTTACTTTAAATCTCAAAGAAGAGGAAGGGCTGATTGACATCCGAAATGACGGAAACATGAAGCTATGGTACAATGAGATGGCTCTCGACGAATTTTGGATTAAAATCCAGAAGGAATATTCTTGCATTGGAGAAAAGGCAATTGTCATTTTACTTCAATTTTCCACGTCGTATTTGTGCGAGACTGGATTTTCCGTTCTAGTCAATATAAAAACCAAAAAAAGGGAGAGGTTACTTGCCGTTGAAGAAGAGATGAGAGTAGCATTATCAAATGTGCGTCCAGACATTGAAAGGATATGCGCTAGAAGTCAAGCGCAAATTTCGCACCGACTTTGTCTGTGATAAAATTCAATAAATTGTTTTGTTTTCGCGAAAACTGTTCAATTTAATGCAGAAACATCTTGTATTGACTGCAGAGGTGGTCACAATATTCAGCGTTATTACTGAAGTCGAATCAGTTGAGTATTCTGGTAGTTTGCAGGTGCCGTAATCCAAAAAAGTTCAGAACCGCTGTGCTGGTGTGCCGCGAACAATTTTTCATTTCCAAAGGGTGCCGTGAGGTCAAAAAGGTTGAGAGCCACTGCCCTAAGGTCTTCAACTCGAACCAATTTTTTTTACCTCTCGGTAGTGCATGTAACACTCTTCATTGTGCTTTTAGGTTTCTCATGTGTCGGAAGAGTGTCGTCATTTCATTGAGTTGAAGAGAGTGGGAAGAAAGCAAGGAATGTCACAAGGGAGTGAAGTACCGAAGTAATGCAGCTTGAATTTTAAAACATTGTTACTTCGGGCAAAGAACATGTATGGAAGATACTAAAAAGAAACTGCAGATTCCAAAGGACCAAAATTGAGGTGGTTCCACCTACAATTATATTGCATATAACGATGAAACCTCATGTTCAATCGTAATGTCGAGTAAGCCGTGTTCGAGCACTCTCACAGTATCTACATTGAATTCCCCTGGCAGAGTACAACAATATTTTTTATAAAAACTCCATATATATATGCTGCAGCTATGTATAGTCATTTGCACGCCTGACATCCCATCGTAGCATCTTACTTTCTGGAGTGGTGCGGAACTGAATGTTGTAATACGTATCAGCGACGTCAATGTTATTGATTAGCAAGGTTGTAAATAATTCTTTATAAATAGACCTATGTACTGAATCACTCAGATATAGAACATGCATTATGCAAGAACAAGCATTATGCAACAACAATCATTTGTAAGCTCACTTCGTCTAATCCGGTGGTCTCCACAGACTGTCAGTGGTAATTCCGTCATAATTGTTCAGTTAAAGGTCAACTGCATCTAAAAAATGACTTTGCCTTATTTCGTACGTTATGTGGTTAGGATTATGAATAAAATAATAATAATTGAAATTACATGATAGTTTTCAAGTAATTTAAATTATAANTCGAAAAGCNGAAAAACGGATATGAAATCATTCAGCTATGAAATGACGTCATGTGANTGACACGGCAAAAGTCCTGGTATAGCTCAGTGTGGTAAACAGATAGTTATTCGTGTTGGGATTGATTTTGATACTGNATTTGATTGTGAATATNGAAGGTATGAAGAAGATGAGGCACGGAGGTACATCTTGTGTCGCGTATGGTTGCTNNAATACGCNATATTCNGTACCCAAAGTGTCTTTTCATCGCTGTCCAAACCCTATTGCNGGAGAGGATTATNAAGACTGTGAAAGTGATATCCAATNCCTGTCAAGTGANGATAGCTTCCACCCNACAGAGTTAGATGGCGAGTCAGAGTGAGTACTTGAACAGTGTAATCATATTTGTACCAAGTCTTNACCAAGATANTGATTTGCAGGCATTCAGATTCAGAGGAATGTCTGGAGAATAGCAAGACCCAGTTTGTGATTGTGGACAGAAATAATCTGGTGAGCATTTTTCAACATTGTCCAATGTGTCAATCAGAGTCGAACGTGCAAGAGTCTGATTTAGGTGGCACACTGAGAATCAAGCAAGACTGCACAAACTGCTCATACTCCAGATTTTGATTTACGGGTAGTGTAGATGGCGTTACATCCTTTAAAGCCTACTTGACTGTATCAAAAAGAAACAAACTGCTTCATTCAGCATATATACATGATAGATATAGGCCTAAATTTAAGTTACAATGAATAGCATCTTTGATTCTGTTGTTTACCATTATGACAATCCATTTTCAGATTCATTGGCATATGAAAGGATTTGCGATGTTCTCTACTCCACGCGAATGAAAAATGACATACGCCATCTATCGCCGAATGGAAACACTGCTGGAAGTGAATCATTCAATGCCCTCCTCAATCATTTCTGCCCAAAGTTATATCACTACNACCATATTTCAGTCATNAAAGCCNGGTAGGTACCTTGCAGTGTCTTGGCTATTCAAANCTAACCTATATCAGATTTTGGCATAATTACTAGCCTCATCAATTATGCATATTTTGTAGGATGCAGTTGGCAATCCTGCATTTCAATGAAAATTGCTCGGAAACTCAGAAAATGTCGAAAGAAGGAGCACCGTGGNCAAATACCNGAAGTACAAAAATGGGGAATGTACGGCCCACAAGATACTTGAAAATTCAACATTTGGTAACTGCCGCTGATCTGACTGCAGCATAAGATTTCTTCATATTGTTATGCCTGTTCTANATCTGTCTCTTANANTGAGCTTGTCGAAGAAGTTCAAGCACTCATCAGAACTGGACCAGAAACTGTTGAGTTGAGCGATTGTGCTGAGACCGTTCCACCTCTGACTAGCAGCGTAATCAAAATTAGCAGAGAGGAAGCTATTGCCCGACATAAAACCCGATATGCTTTTCTGCCTGACACCCGACACGGTAGTCATTTTGGTCGATTAGTTACATGCGTTTATTATTTGGAATACAACTGTACATTCACAATGTGGCGTTACTGAACTTGAATCCTTTGTAAGAATTTGACGTAAATTTTGTTCGGACAGCAGTAACAACGAATGCAGGCAGGATTTTCCGCTGGTTTATGCCACAGAATCCCCATACCAAGCGAACACAATTTCTGAAAAGTGAAAACAAATGCATTAGTGCGAGAAAAGTATTTGACAACCGGATCAGAGACTCATCCCATTCATACATCGAACTCGATGTTATTATTCTGCGGCCATATTCCTGTTGATATCCATAGTAGGACATCTCCAATACGTCAACGTCCAGACACACTGCATTGAATCCTGGCAATTCCGTGATACACTTTATTTCTGTCAGTAACTCTCGGAACCCCCTTACAGCACAAACTTATCAAGATGCATGACTGAAACGAGCTATTACACTACATACTATATATACAACTGTATTTCATGTAGTCTCGACGAGCGGCTTGCGCTGAGCAAGCTAAGGCTGTTCATAACCAATCATTATTATGAAGCTGCAAGGGGTTCCACTGACGTGGGATCGAGCGCATCAACACCTGAACCAATCCGGCATTTTAACGGTAATTTTGTAAGTACGTGCAAAAACGATACTCACATTCGACATCGGAGTACTCAGACTCAGTCACAATATCACTTGGCAAATCCGTTACAATGGAAACTGTTATGTTCGTGTATTTACGTTGGTATCGTTTGACTCTATCCTGTTTAGGACTAGTAATTAGCGCCAATCATTATTTCCTCGTGTGCCTTGCGTTGTATTTATACCCTGTGTTCTGTTGTCTCGTGGCCTTTCATTTAACTGCACTCTGGATCGTGTCGCTGCCTCAAAGTTATACTGCTGATAATATACTGATTTCTTATTGCAACCTCGTCGCATTGAGTTATTGTTCAAACAAGATCAAGAACATAACAATTGGTGTCAGAAGTCGGATTCATAGTAATTTCTGCGACGAACATATAGCATGGATTCAGGTATACTGAAGCTGCTCGAGAAGCAGCAGGAAATGATGGCCAGTCTACATGAAACTATGGAACAGCAAAAAGCACAGCATAAAGAAGAAATGGCGCAATTAGCGCAGAGGTTGAATCCCGGTGCGTCAACATCTGAAGCTACCGCTCCCAAGTTTGATTCGTTCATCAAATCAAAGGAGAAGTGGGACCAATATCTGCAACGATTCAACCATCACCTAGCAATTTACGGCATTTCCAACATGGAGAAGAAAAGAGCGTGTCTACTCTCATGGGTTGGACCAGAAACCTACTCGCTCCTACGTAATTTGTTTGGTGCTGCTGATGTCAGTGCACAATCCTTCGACGCGTTGACTGAGAAGTTGTCTACACACTTCAAGGACTCAATTCATGTGCA
>ATSW01009702.1:0-15371 GCA_000444245.1 Botryllus schlosseri
ATGAATATACTATTCAATTGTATATTGAAGTTCTGTACCTCCAAGTCGAATATCTTTCAAGATATTCGTTCCAAAATTGGTGACGTAATAATATGGTATGTACAATTGTACATTGTACAATTTGTACGATCGGGGAGCCACATTGTAGCCGGATTCCATTTAACTCAACCGGACTGTATCTGGATCCCAATAAACCACGATTCGTGCATCTCCACCCGATGCGGGCGGACATTACCCCACGCGCAGATATCATCCACTTACGCAAATTGAATTGAATATTCACGTGCGCAGGTTCAATGAATCTCAGCGGCGTTTTCCGGGCGGCCGAGAAAATTCGAAATATTTCCTCTCCCAAGAGATTCGATTAACTCAGTCAGAGATCGTTATATCACATTTGCGCGGATCTGGGACGGATTAGCTCACTTTTCAAAACAAGCGACAGCGTACCGGACTGGGAAAAAATCGAGTATACCTGATTGATTCGGCTCTGAATCGAGCGGTAGGCTTACAGTTGAGTATTCACATAAGTACCTTTTATACGACCATGGCCATTACAGTGACAGTTCTCCATCGCATTGAAAACTATTGGTATTTTTGACCGGACCTATTTCATTTCACTTTGTGACAATGCTGTCGGCTTTGACCGCAACTTCACAGAAACGTAATTTTCACCAACGTGTGTAGCTTTGTAATACAGGTTTCGCATGCTGCGATACGGCCAATCGAGATTCGCATCCTTCTACTGTGGAAGGTATGGTGTCGAAACTATAATTCTAATTGGTGAATTAACTCTTTAAGTACTCGAAAACATCGTCTCTCACTGCTTGGTCGGGAGGTATACCTCGGGATTTGATTCATCGATCGAACTCGCCCGTCCCTCTATTTTTCTCACATTGGTTTGATTTATATCAAATATGTTATTTTTGTCAGCGATGTCAGTCGAATTTTAGTGAATATTCAAAGACGCGACTGAACTTGGGGTGAAACGTCACCAACCAGCCGTTCGCAACGAGCAAACAAATACTTTAAGTATTCAGTAATTCGATATTGATTGCTTCTTATTGCTTATAATAATTGAATAACGAAACTGATTCATACAATCGAAGTTTAAAGTTGTTTTTTGAGAAGTGCTGAAGTTCAAAACATGTGGGCCGACTTCAAGGGTTATCAGCGAATCTGGCTCTTGCCGGCCCCAAGTCCCAATCTTAACCTACCCTAATCCATATTCGTGACCCTAACCGTACCCTAACCCTATGGTTACCATATTTTGAAATCCGAAGAAGAGGGCACTTTTCAAAAATTTTAAAAGCTATCATACCGGAGGAGAAAACGGGTGATTTGGAAAAGAATTCGGGAAATAGTATTGTGTTGACTAAAAAAGGTCATTTTTCCGACTCGACTCTCTTAATACCTGTTTATTACTAAGCCACATGGCTTGACAAAAAACGGTCATTTTTCGATCTCGCTCCCGAAATATCCGTCGGGCCGTATTTTTCGTTTTTTTTTAACCAACCCTGCCTTTCAGTACGTCGGGGTCCAATTTTTGCAAATATTTCAACACGTTTTCTAGAAAAAGAGAACAAATTCCAAAAAAGAGGACAAATCCTCTTAAGAGGACATATGGTAACCCTACCGATTACCGAACCCTGATTCCAAACCCGAATATATCATTACTTACATACTAAATGCCGAATTAAACATGCTGAATTGACCAATTGCCGTGTTTCACGATTCAAATTCAGTGAAAATTTCATCTTGGAATACATCGATGCCGTATTTGAAGTGACTCTTGGACGTACAGAACTTCAGTGCGCGATTGAATAATATATTCATACTGAAATATACCCAAATATTCTCGGCTGACATTCGTCAGGGGCGAGTGACAGCCGACTGTCACTGGGAAAAATATGAATATATTGCAATAGTGATACATTGCTTCCATAATAAATATAGTTATAATATTTTTAATGTCAAATGCCGAATTCCCTGGTAACCATTTCAATTATAGTGTCTTCGAACTCGATGTTTTAACGCGTGTTTCCCCTTATCAGATGTGCCAAGAAATGCCCTAATCCGGAATGGCCTTTTTGAATCGCGTTCTGATGAGGATAAAGGACGAAAGCTTAGTGAAAGATCGATGGTTATTAACGGTTTCTACTGCGCATCGACAAAGGCAATCAAACGACACGCTCGTTCCAATCATGATATGCTGATGTTGCGAATAACGTTAGTTACTTCGTATCGTGATTACGTCTCATCGGACTTTACAGCTCTCTCTTTTCTGCCCTAAGACTTGCTTTAATCAGATCTTGGCAGGATGTTATTACTACAAAATGATTGATGTCACAAGTGACGGATGTATTTTAGTTCAGTGAATATCAAAAACGTAATGATTCTCGACTTCGGATTGTTCTGAAACAGCTTACAAGGGAACATGAAACCACGATCCCAAATTAGACGCAATATTTAGTCATACAAAGCGACTCCAGGACACAATTGTATAACATATACGAATATAACTATATTATTCAATTAGTCATGCAAGAAGTGAATGTACCAACAAACAATATTTACGGGCTAATCAATGATCTTATCATTAAACCTAATAGCACATGACCTGGATGCATACTAGGAACAGGTTTCATGTATGCATCATGTAGGAAGGGTAGGTGTGAATCTCATCAACTCTGGGCGTTTGTTTTAATCGTAATTTTCGTTAGGAATCAGCTGCACGAAGAGAAAGTGTGCGATGTGAAGGACTGGTTAGTTGCCAAGGAAATGATATTGGATAATTAAAACACTTCTGTGCTTTTTTCAAAAACATTATGATATTGATGTCGATGTGGAGTAGATCAGTCACTTGGCGTGTCAGGAGTTTTGAGTTTAAGTAAGGTAGATATCATGGTGTTCCCAGTTTAGATTGTCAGACTGACCGACGGGCAACAATATAGTAAGTAGTCCATGAAAATATAACCGTAATACGCGAATGATATCAAACTTACTCCTCTCCCATCAGGTGGGTAAGCATCCCAGTTCAAATCCGTGGTGGCGAGTCTTGTGTCTTTCAAATCAACTAAAACGGGAAAGATTTACCAGCTGTTGGGATTTCAGTGAACCAAAACAAACCCACTCACCTTCAACGGCGCCCGACGGTACGATCGCAAAGACGCCACAAAATAGCACAGCTAATCCGGCAAAATTCATCATATAGGCGCCGACGTATAATCCAATAATACTATTCCTCCCGTGTGGAGTTCCTCATGCACCTTTACCTATCGAAGCTTTAACATAGACGAACTCACTCACACAACTAATTAGGTAACTGAAGATTAAAACGTGCTAAGCTTAGCGACAAGGTTTTATCGTGTAACTCCCAAATCATCTACAAACGTGTCGCACGTAAACTGAAGATAACTGTACAGATCGCTTCTGTGTGGTTCTATACGTGCGAAAACCAGTCGATTAGACAGCGATAAACCTAATCGGTATGTTAGTTACGTGGTGTGGCGAAATCATGGCACAGAGTGCGATGTGCTCTCCTGAAAATACTGATGTCATCTTATACCATTCTTACCTTGAAGATACTGGAAGTGCAGAACTTAAGTGGAGAATTGAATGGTGTATTCCTACTCAATATATACTCTAGAAAATCCAAAACAGTAAAGGCCATCGGAACATACGCATACGTCAACATATCTGACAGGAACCTAGTTCAACAGTTGATGGAACATGGGCAGACAGCCTGTTCTCTCTGCAACCAGCTAATCAAATACCTTCGCCTCACATAAACACACGCTTAGATACAATCTCACAGAACTAAATTCATCCGAGAGCAATAAATCTTGTGCAGAAAACTACAGTAATGAATAGCGCTCGTCTCAGTGCTAACGTGTGAAAATTACACTCTCGTCCACCTCGGCACTCTCGTACGCTCATCACACGAGTAAATACACGACTGTATTCACAGGGAGTCTACAAGAACATTTTTTCGTCGACATTATTTGCTCAATCTCGTCGCAATCCTTTAGGCGCAGTGACGCAGAGCTCGGGACGCCTCGACAATGCTGGCGGGTATCGATGTGTCACTTTTATAATATCCCTGATAAAGCCCTTGACCCATCTTATTGGGTACCTTTGTATTCTCTCGCCACATTGTTATGATCAGAGGCATTTTTTCTTCATGCCATTTGTTATGTATCTATGAAGCAGACTTGTAGAAACGATTGGATTTTCAGAATGCGCAACTATAACTACAAGCTTCACAAATCTCGCAACTAGAACTAGAACTATAGAACTACAACTACAAGATTAACTAGATTCAATTCTGAAGCTACTCATTGAATTTTTTAATCAAAATAGGATCGGCCTCGGGTTTCGAGCATTGAAATGAGAGGGGTTTAGACCAAAAAACTAGCCCCTTACCACGGCACTGTTGGTAGTGATGGGAGCTAGCAATGGCTGTAAGAATATTACACAACAGAATACCGGTATGGCACGAATCGTCGCCAAACAACGACACGCTTTTTCTGGTTGTTCGGCGACAAAAACTAGAACTAGAACTAGAACTACAACTACTCACTTTTAAAGATAGAACTAGAACTAAAAATACTTGAAACAGTATTTAGGTTACGGTAAACTAACTATATTGCTAGATTGTGTTTATACAGCTCAGAGGTTTGTACACGTCTGATCTGGGGTGCTTTATTTACAACTTGCCGCATCAGAGATATATTATACCATTCTCTTTGGCAAATGCATCAGAGGCTGAACTGAAACTTTTCTGTTCAGTTGGATTCCGTCAATTAGCGAACTGTCGAGAGATTTGGCAAATTCCCGAGTCCGGTATTTCGGAAGTAATTCTGGTTTTATCACCCACGTATTGTTAGTTGCCAATGATTTACGACCGCGCTAATCTGTCACCTTGAACAAGCGATTGACCTCTCAGAGTTGAAACGGTGTCAATATTGGGAGTTGGCGATAATGACGGAGAACGCCATCAAAATAACTGCAGTGTGTGTTTCAATAACAGCAGCGCAGCACTTTAGTCAAGACTGGCATGCTGTTATACAAAAAGAAATTGATTTTACCTGGAATAGTACCAGTCAAATAATGAGTAAGCTACCATACAGCCCATTGTATACTTGATAGCGTAGACAAGATAGTGTAATACTGTAATGGAACGTCCGGCTTCTTGGTCGGTAGGCGGTGGGTTAAATCCCCGGCCCGGTCAGACCGAAGACCTAATAGCACCGGTATCCCTTCCCAATTGGCGCTCAGGGCATTACCGAGATAGCATGGAGGGGTGGTGCAAGATTTGGAAAGACTACCAAGGCTATATCTGTACCTTCCTTGCCCAGCGGCACATGCACATAATGTATACTGCTTGTATGCATATGCGCAGATCGTGTATATGTTTATCATGACTCATGAGTCGGTGTATATGTTGCAAAAACATCAAGGAAAAATATGCAACGTCCTATTCCATCTTTTTCATGTTTGTTGAATCAAGAGCCGGGTCTAAACCTATACAGTATACAATACATACATGAATATTGATTACAAAATTCAAGTTTAAAACAATGCCAAACAGCAGACAAATTGTGATACTGAATACTGTGATATAGATGTATCGATTATTGATATACTGAATCGTCTGAATACTAGTCCGTCTTCAATTTAACCGGACTTCAATAATTTCATCACTTCTTGTATTATGTTATCCCTTATTTTTTCCATCCAGTGCGCATGCCTATTATTTACATTTAGCCTAGGCCCAGGTGGGTGTCTCATTCCAAAGACAACTCCAAGTCGTTTCGACACCTTCCTATCTTTGCATTGTATCGCAGTCTTGTGGTGTTTTGAAATGATAATAATAAACTGATACTGGTACAGGTACTGATGCCAGAATGACGGCATCCTCTTCGTAGAATCTATTCTAATTGCTGTATCGCTAATAAAATCATCGAAGCTACTCAGTATAATGATAAACTAGATCTGGGTTCGTTGCGACATCGATTACGACTGATACATAAATACGATCCGTTACGACCTTTAATACACTTCCAACAGCGTTGTCTCTTGTAGTTATTGGAGTGATTGATTTTCTCTAACTAATTCTACCCCGCAATTGCTGCCTCGAGCTCGAAATTAAGAAATCGCCAATAAAGATTTTATAGCATGCAAATATGTCAAAATACCGTCAATAAATTGCTATGATTCAACGTGGGCATTTGCCCTCCACCTTCTAACAAATTAATACCTTTGCAAAATATATGAATAAGTTTTCCGACTTCTACCATGTGACTCAAATTTATGGGTGATGGGATGCTACGAACACAGTTTTTTGTTGTTGTAATGCTACCACAAAGTATGTGACGTCATGTTTGGTGACACGATTGTTGATATACAAAGTTCTTGTGAAATCTATACTATAGTTGCTGACAATTATCCCTGACGAGTGTCGGACGAAAATATTTGGGTTTATTTCGATATGAATATCTTATTCAATTGTATATTGCAGTTGTGCACTATACCAAGAGTCTCTCTCTACAATGAATGTTCCCCGAAATATAGCAGTTCTACATTTCTTCGCACCCCAAACCTCACATCTAAACACCAACGTACCATATGCAAAACCACAATTTCTCATCAATCAACGGCAGACCAACACACAGACGGAACAAGTCCGTATTCCCCCGTTGACGCTCTCAATCAATACATTTCCGCAGTCCAAGCGCGTGTGTGGGGAATTAGGAGTGTACACTGTATCCCAATCAATCCCGGTTTCTATTGTATGGCAATACGGAGTGATGTTAAAAGCCTACGTCAAGGAAAAGCAGCAAATTCTGTGCTCTCAACGGTTGGGATGACAAAATTACCAACTCTCCATCCCTTGTAGGACGGTAACTGAATATATCTAAGTTGGGGTTGTTAAAAATTACTTTTTTAGGATACCGGGGATTCACTGATTACATTGTCAGGTTGCCTAAAAAAACGCTGCACACAAAATTCGGCTCCATTCAAACTGATAGATGTGAACGCACAGGAGTTTGAATTTTTTAACTTTATTATAAACAATATTTTTATAAAATTTCAAAATTTTACTTTCAGCCCCATTAAATTGTTGAATTTTCTACAAAAACGATGAAATACAGATTTGACGCGATTCCAAACCGTAGAAGCGAAGTTATCAGAGATTTTCATTCATAATTCTGGGATAACCCACGACCCAAACTTGCGAATCCAAACTTTCAACTGCAATCACTTCGCTTCTGTCAGTCGGAAGTGAGCAAAAATTGTTAAGCATATGGTTCTTTTAGACAACTTAACAATTTCGTGGGTTTGACAATAAAATTCGGAATATATTTTTCAATTTTTTTCAAATAAATTCATAGTTTTATCAGTCGTTTCACGTTAGTCGCAAAGATGTATCCTGAACTTTGGAAATTAGCCGCCTGAGATCAACTGCTAAAAGTATGCGGCCCCTCGACCAACTCAACTCTTTAAAACTAACTATTGAATACTTTTCATAACATTTATTTTATGTTTCCACTCAAGTAGATTTGACAAGTCTTAGAAATCTCTATTTATACTTTACTGAATTGCTTTTATACTGCTACTTGCGTAGCAACCCCGACCACTTTAACCGCCCCTGCCTTCCTTACAATATTCACTCCTTGTCACGGTGATCCGTTCGTACGCTCGCTACACTGTCGACGTAGGCGTACCTTCTAAAATGGTCCTGCGTAAATTCGAGTTTGTTTGCTCCGCGTGTTGGCACTTTGTTCTAACACTGCGAGCGTGATAACTTTATCAAACATTGTCATGTTCCATGTTCGCGATAACGCATCATAACAAGGTTCGATTAATTAGAATCTGTTCAAATAGCGACTGATCGATATCGCCGTTTCTATCGCGCTATGAGTAGTAGTGATCCAAAGCTGTCGCTGTGATAATGAATTGTTACACTTTTACAGTATAACTGACCACATTAGCAAAGCTATTATTGCCAATCACCCCATCCTCATATGTTGAAGGTTGTTGTTTGTGTTATTCATGGCGTTTGTCGACTACTATGGTTGGCCAATGTCATTGGTCATTCATACCAGGCCCATTGGCTCCCGACTTGTAGCACGGCCCACTTCTATGCTTTTACAACACACCGTTTGCACGGCTGATATGACGAGAAGGAGCCTAGATAAACCTCCAACACTTCGGTAGGAATTCTGAAGTCGAACTCAGTCGGACTCGAACCCGCAACCCATTCGTGTTGTAGCTGTGGATTATACAATTACGTGATCTCGCCACACCCTAGCCGTAGTCGTGGGTAGTAATGACCCGACGATCACGCTGTGATAATGAATTGTTACAGTAACTGACCACATTAGCAAAGCTATTATTGCCAATCACACCGTCCTCATATGTTGAAGGTCATCGACCTATATCGTGATGACTCGCAGTATAGATCTCTGCTCTAATCCAGCGCGTGGGAATGGTATTAAGGCGTTCAGACAAATCAATAGCTTGCGAGTAAACTATTCGTGCTTCGACCCCGTATTAGGAATTTGGTTGAAACGGAGCGTGACCAGCAGGACATAGGAATCAAAATATCAAAGGCGGTGCGCCGACCAATCATCTCTTCAGGTTTCGATGTCGCGTGATTGCCTTCACGCTCACCTTACGGGGGAATTGACTCGTTCAGTCGCAACTGAACTTAACGTAACGCAAAATACGACATCGACGCAACGAAGTCCCTACCCATATCACACTTTGGATAACTAGAAAATTTTCCAAATTACATTAGAGTTAGAATTATAGCTACACATATATTTCCAAATACGACTAGAATCATAATAATTAGAGCTGCGCAGTTTTTTTCTAACTTAGATTAGAATTATAGCTACACAGATCTAGGCTCGCTAGCTCATCGGTGTAAGCGGTGTCTTATAAGGTGTCCGGTCAATACCTAGAAAACCATTACCGAGAATGCCATTACCGAGAATGGACACCACCGAGAATGGACATTGCCGAGAATGCAATATATGCAATGCTGGCATGTTATGCATATGCACAGGTCGTGTGTGTGCATCACGGCGTCGCCACATTCGGTACCGATGCTCACTGCTCAGGTATAAATTTCTCGACAACGTCAGTCCCAGTAAGCTATATTCTTGACATTGGCCATTCTCGGTGGTGTCCATTCTCGGTAATGACCATTCTCGGTAATGTCCATTCTCGGTAATGTCCATTCTCGGTAATGGTTTTCTCGGTATTGGCATAGAACCGTCTTATAAAAGCCTAGAAGTGGGCCGTGGTACAAGTCGGTATCTCCGGAATAAAAATGAAGACACTTGGCCTGGTGCATAGTAGTCGACAAACACCATGAATACCCCAATCAACAATAGTTACACAGAATTATCGAACTTATATTAGAATTGGAATTAAAGAATTTGCAAAAACAGGACAAAGGTCTATGTACGCTGTACAGCAAGCTTGGCTCGTTTCGCAACATAAAGTTCTTAGATTAGATATTCAATTAGATTAGAATTGAAATTAGAGCATAGGAACATTTCACAAGCAAGATCATAATTTGATTACCGGTATTTCACCCTCGTTAGTCCATTAAACTACTAGAATTATCGGTGGACACTGGTCAGTGGTCAGGGTAATCATAAGAAACAGGGTAATCATCAGCAACTGGTAGAGAATCAGCGATACGTAACAACAATGTTATTTTCAATTCTCAACTAGTTGCTGACGAATACCCCTGACGGGTGTCAGCCACATATATTCGGGCTTATTTCAATATGAATATACTGTTCAATTGTATACTGAAGTTCTGTACCTCTCGTATCGCTTTTACACGACTGTGGAACAGCATATCCACATTCAGGTCGAAATACAAGCAATTTCTACTGAATAACTGCTTGTAAGCTCTGCAGAATACCGGACCCCGACCTTGCCCTTTTCATGCTCAGTGTGCAATTTGCATATCTCTTATTTACATAGTCTGGCCTTAGGTGGCTGTCTGATTGAAGTACATAGTCCTACACCTTTCGCCGCGTTCCTATCTATGCATTAATCGCATCTTGTGGCGTTTTGAGTCGATGAAATTATGCACAAACTGAGATGAACTGAACTGAAGCATTCCCCTGCAATCTCTCTATAGCACTAGCCCAATTCCCTATACATATGCCTCATATTTACAAACAAGTCCAGCAGTTCACGGCGCATTCAATAAAGTAGGATACGACTCATCTGCTGCCGTTCTCCGTAATCATCTTCATCTTTATGAAAGCGGCTCTAATCCGAGACGGAGGCAGTTGCTTAGATCGCATCAAAAGAGGCTGTAAGCTGCTGTTTGCCTTTCGTCTGTTGCGAGAGTATATTTGCAATCATAAAAGGACCCAAATCCTGTACAAACATTAAGCGCGGCTACTCTTTCGTAATACCTGCACTAGGTTTGATAGAAGATCTTTCACCGCCTATATCTGATCTGACTTATACTGTGAACACACGCAGTACCTTTGTAATCACATACCAATGCGCGCGAATAATCACAATACACGTTAAGATTAGGCATTAGATGTGGTTCGCGATTCCATATACGGCCTACATGACATTGCTAGGCTGTGCGTGCGGTGAATTGAGAACACACAAGCGAAGCAATAAAAGCCATAAGACGGGAGTTGTAAAGCAGCTGTAAATCGTAAATTCAGCAGCTATTTAATACCGTAATCAACTCTGTTTCAATAACGAACTCTCCATTCAGAGATGGCATGTTTGCCGTCATGTTACCGTCGCGCGTCTATAAATTATCAAGATATTATTCGATTGATCTCAGCTACTCTTGCAATTTCAGATTGAGTCACCAAGTCTAAATAGCGGCTATCAAACATAAGATACGTGACGCAAATATTAAACTACACTGGTGCACCGCACAAATCGTCTTCGCGACTAACATAGGAAATGTCTTGAGATTGAGAGTCGTAGCCTTCAAAAGACCAGCTCTGTTTTCTCTGAGTTGGTCTGAGTGAACATGATAATATATTTCGACGGGACAACATAAAACTACCGTCTGCATGTGTCTGGTATGAGCGTCTGTCACGCCTAAAGCTTTAAATCGGATATCAATCGCACTAGACCTCAGAATAAGGTGCTGCTGATTGTGAGCACCTTCAAATTTCATGAAACGACGAGGTTTGATATTTTTGGCAGTGAATTAGAATAATATTCTGCTTTCAATCTTGAATATAATTTGTAGCTTGCGCTGTAAACCAGTGATGTAGATCTGACGGACTCGGATAGCGTTCGGACCAGATTTTGCACAATTTTGAGACAGCTGGATTCTATTACAGATTATGTTTCGGATATTTACGAATGGTTGTAACTTCTGCTTCGGATATTCTTGGATAGTTCTGACCAAACGTGACTTTTGATTTCAAGTTGAAAGAAAAAATTGTCCGCTCGACAACCAAACACGTACGGTAAACACGGTCTGCTAGGACTGGTAGCACTCTAAAGTTGTTCTGCCAAAGGTCCAAGCAAATATAAATCAGCTAACCCTAACCTTAGCCTTTGTAAAGACCATACTATGCTGAGATGTACTTCTGGGATTCTTCGAAAAAGTTATTTGATTAAGATTTTTCGGATTCTGGGCGGCATTATTCGGATTCGGGTGGATTATTGGTTCAGATTGTTCGGATTCGGACGGATAGTTCCTCAGATACTCCAGCTGTCGGAGGGATTCGGATTCTAAAAAATCAATTTCCGCTCATCACTGCTGTAAACGGATTCGTGTATTTCGTTGATTACCACTTCTATTGTAAGGTGGAAATCAGGTAAACGGCACTGCCTGGTATAAAACGTTGCTTTCACACTCGTTGCAATGTGTAAAAACGAATAAAATACGCCATAATTACCCCTGGAGTGAGTGGATTGTTCTGTTTTCGTGTAACACCCCGATACGATGCAAAAGGCGGTACTAGTGAATGGAATACTGCGACAGCGCATCATCTGCGTCGGTGATTTCTTAACCAGTGCTCAAACGAACCCAGGGGTTAGCTGAGCCAGTCTCTAGGTTCGCCAAAAGTTAAGACACGCACCCGACTTATACGACTGACGGCATAGGCCACACTTATTTGCAGTAAATGTTCGTTATAAATTTTTTGCTTTGTTTGAAAACATGTTTTAATGGGTTTGTTCTTTTAACACTGTTGCTGATGCACAGTTCGTTTTGTACAACAGTATTATGTGTAGTAATTTATTACATGTGTAACGTGCTGGCAGACTTTGTTTATGCGGCTCGCCGAATGATAGCAGATTAGCGTAAGGGTTCGCCAGGTTAGAACCACCGATTAACAGTGAGCTTGTGCGGAATATGCGCCCGTGATCAAAAAAATCAACGCGTTGCAATTAATTTCATACCGGCGATAAAGATTTTGCGGTTTACGCGAAGCCAACAGTCTGCAAAGGAGTGAAATATTTCTCTTATCACGTACGAGTGCGCAGATTCCAAGGATTCTGAAAATAAATACAATGTACATTTTCTGCGAGACAACGTGGATTACGATCTTTGTGGTCTTGATCTAGTTTCTTATCGCGCGTTTGTGTTGATTTGTCGAACAACTAACATGCTTAGCGCGGGTCCGTTGCTGTTTTAAGGTGCTTTGTAGCAAATCGCGGCTTTTATTTCACACGAAAGCATCCGTTGAAGCGCATAGTCGCCAAAATCAAAATGATGGCGGCGCTCTGACTCCGACTTCACAGCCCTGGTTGACGCACAGGCCAAATATTACAATTATCACTTCAATATGAATGAAGTTACTGTCTTATGCCTTTCAAACAGTATAGTCATAGCGAGAATGTACAATGTACAATGTAGTATACTATTTCATATATGATTCAATTGTGTACTGAATTTCTGTACCACCAAGGGTCTTCGAATAGTAAGCTGTATGTGTACGTCTTGGAGCAGTGGTTCCCAAACTGTGGTTCCCAAACGGGAGCATCTTAAGTGGTACGCGATTAACTTCATCGAACCTATAAATTTATGAATTGAAAACAAAATTTAAAGAAGATTTCTAATTTGTTTTGTATACAATCAACGTTGGGTTTCATGGTACCAGTTGCTGAAAATCGTCGGTGCAGTAATGAACTAATGGCCAGAACAATACAATATGTTCGATTGCTCGCTTCGTGTGCTCCAATGGCCCGTGGTTGAATTTCATCAGACGGGCACCGATGGTCATCTTCGCGCAACCGCGAGTCAAGCCAGGAGATATTCAAATACTCTCGAAAGCTCGCAAAGGTCATTTTATAACAACAGGAAGAACTTCTATGATCAAATATTACAAATCCCTAAAAAAAATTCCCGCGTTTCGCGCGATTTGCTGTAGGTATATTGATATTAATCAAGCCTTGCACGATTTCAAAAGATTCCTACCAAATCAGCATACCAAATCTTGCCTTCACATCATACAATTTGTGCCAAACTGATCTCGGTAGTATATTAACTTGTGATCATGCGAAAATAGTGGCTCTCAACACTTTCGAGATATCAGCTTCTGTTCCGGTCGATACGACGAGGGTGGTACGTGAGCTCTGTAAAAATGCTCGAAATGGTGCAAGAATACAAAAAGTTTACGATGCCCTGCAATGACATATGTTAGAGTCACGGAATTACCGCTGGCTACAACATAGAATTTTCTGGTTATCTTCGTCAGCACAATTCCAAATATTTTCTACACAGGATTATACAAGTATATTCATATGATGTTGAGGAGTCAATGCTGTCAGAAACAAGCATGTCGCGAATAAACCGTGCAGACTAAAGTTGCAACAGAACAGTTCCAACAGTTCCAACAGAATATAACGCTAGTTCTACATCACATTAAAGATGATGTCACATAATTGATGTGGTATATTTTGCTACGGTACCTATTTCATTGCACTTTTTGTCTGTCTGTATGTCTGTCTTTCTGTCGATTGATCACGGCTTTACAGATATGCCATTTCCATTACCCTGCGTAGCTTTGTGGTACATGTTTCGTATGCTGCGACGAACAATCCCGGTTTAGAGCCTTCCATGGTGGTAAATAGTATCAAAACTATAATTTTCGTTGATAATTTAATCCGTATTGGCCAGAAACGTAAGATTTCAGTACTTCAAAAGTATTCAGTAGGGCAAGTTTTTCCAACTTTTGCAACTTTTTTTAACAGCTTCCGGCAGCTTCCTAAATACTCGAAAGTTATGTAGAATGATGTTTTAAGCTGTTTGAAGGAATCTTATATTGCAACTTTTGCAACTTTTGTCCATTTTTTTTCATGAAACTTTTTCGATTTTTCATGAAAGTTTATTCGATTTTTCATGCAACCAATATACTGGAAATATTTGGTAGTATATCTAAATAGATCGGTCACTGTTTTTTTGAGAATTTTGGTGAAATACACGGCCAAATTCGACTGAAATACCGTAAATCAGCACTGAAGTAACGCTCTAATGGGTATTTCAGGAGCTGAGCCGGAAAGTTGACTTTTTTTTCAGTCAACCAATGGAGAATGTGGATGGAAAACTGTATTTCGGGAGTGGAACTGGGAGGTTGACCTTTTTGTTTCAAGTCAACTTTGTCTTTTAATGCAACTTTTGTGAAAAAGTAAATGCAACTTTTTACTGCAACTTTTGTGAAAAATAAATGCAACTTTTTACTGCAACTTTTGGGAAAAATAAATGCAACTTTCGACGGATTTGACTGCAACAAAAACTTGCTCTAGTAATCAGTCACTACTCTACTCAAATCCTTAGAATTATTACTCGATTCAGATCGTGTACTCGAAGCATTGTGCACTTCCCTACCAGACTTGAACAACTATATAATTCTAGTTGTATAATTTTACTAAATTATAGCGAAATGCAAGTAATCTAATTCTAATCTAATTTGTGAAAGGTTTCTATGGTCTAATTCTAATTCCAATCTGCTTTATTGTTTTCCTGGAAATTCCTCCTTGTCATTGGCATTTTGTAGCGAGTTAACAAGAATATCCCTCTCGCGCAAGAAAATCCAATGCCAAGCCGCTATCGCATTAGTTACACCGTACAATCACGGTAGTTATTGTGAAGAATAATAGCCATACGTTAGCACAACGTCAAAGCCGTTTCAGCTGGTGCAAAATAGTGATGTTGGGCACGGGCGAAAAGCTTATTTTGAAATAACGACAATAATTTGAAACTGAAATCAATTTCAGCATTTCGAAATGCTTTACTCCGCGTTCTTCCAAAACAACAAATCAGATCGCGGGCCGCATGTGGCCCGCGTCTTGGTGACGCCTGGTGAGTGCAAAACGAGCCGAGCTCGGTGTACAGACGTTATAAT
>ATSW01009703.1:0-10983 GCA_000444245.1 Botryllus schlosseri
TTCCTCAGTGAGTGCCCCCGGTGGCATTTGTATTGTGGGGCTGAGATTGAAAAAACTATTCTTCGCGACCATCCGGCGCGGCTATGGACAATGGACAAATACACAATGTTTCGGCCAATGTAGCATGTCTTGTTGTGTTGCGGCGCGGTATTGGCTGGCACCGAAATGCCTATTTCTGTGTGAATCATGCCATGATATATTATGTCATACACAGGAAATGACGTCATTATATCTCATTTAAAAATAAAGACCTTCTCTCATGAGGCCTTTTGATCGCATTGTTGTCTTCCAAAGATAACTTCTCAGAAGCAAAATGAATGTAATCGTGAGTAATCGTGATTACTTTTCCAAAGTAATCGTAATCGTAATCGACTACTCGCGGATTTTGCTGTAATCGTAATCGTAATCGCGTGATTCATAAGTAATCGTAATCGCAATCGATTACATTCATGAAGTAATCACCCCATGTCTGATTCAAACAGAATCTTGAATTAAATAGAATCGCGCAAAGTTGGGTATCAGGTTTTTAATGACTAGAGTCAAAAACTAATCGTAGTTTTTCCTTGACACAGCTTGACTCGGACTCGAGCTTGTTTATCGCCTTTTTAATTCCTGATTATTGATTTTCGAATCAGATTGAGGAAGAAAAACGCAGAAAAAAGGAGCAGGCCGCTCTGAAAAAGGCGAAACTGGAAGCCGAGAAAGTAGCCAAAAGCAAAATCCCTCCGTCTGAAATGTTTTTGTCGAAAACCGACGAATATTCTGCCTTTGACGAGAAGGTATTTTTTCTAGCATACATCATATAAATAGAAATAGGTTGATGGCTTTCGAGCAAATTTTTGTGTTTGGTAATTTGAAAACTCTTTTTATACGAAACTTGAAAAATGAATTGACTTGCGACTCTGTTACAACTTACAACCCTGGTTTTAGTTCTGCTCCACGTGCTAATAGTGAATCGCGGTTTGATACATTCAGGGATTTCCGATAAAGACAAAAGATGGGGAAGAACTGAGTAAGGGGCAAATCAAGAAACTCAAGAAGTTATACGACGCTCAAGAAAAGCTCCATCAAACCTATCTCTCCAAGAGCAAAGCTTGATTGCATGTAGTTTAAAATCCGTCCATTGGGTTGTGCCGTCTAGACTCGTAACGTTACGGTGTTTGAGTCACATAGAATATTTTTGCCGGTGATAAAGAAATTATAGAAATAGTAGCAATGATTTGTTTGGTTTGGAGTAAGGCGGATAGGGTGTCACACGGAATGAGAGAGATATTTAAAGAGACTCTTGAAGGTACAGGGCTTCGATATACAATTGAATCACATATTCACATTGAAATAAATCCGAATATTTTAAGCCGAATGTGTTAGGGGTGATCGTCAGCAACTAGTAGAGATTTGAAAAGAAATGCGTGTAACTTACTGTACACAATTCTTCTGAAATTTACATGCATAAGATAAGGACTTCAAGTTTTTATATGCAGATCGCTGATGCGAGCTTTTGCAAACGAGAAACTGACTTTTACGGTGTGAGCAAGGTTGTCTTTAAAACAGAACCGTTGTTTGAATAATATTATTACCAGGATAGCATGGAGGGGTGGTGTAAGACCTTGAAAGCCTTCCAAGTAAAGTATGGGTTGCGAAGGATCTACAACTCAACATTAGGGTCGCGACAGCGCCAGAGCGTTCTTTCAATATGTATATGCAATAAAGCTAAAGTGCTCGAAACAGAAATTCACTTCGATCGATCTCGTGCGGTCAGTTTGCACTTTTCCAAAGTCAATGTGATGGGTGCTGCAGTCAATAAGTGAGAATTGGTACGACAATACCCAACGATATTCCAATACGGCTTTACCATGAAAATGTGCCGATATTTGTATTACACAAATCGGAATGATGCTACGATAATATTTTTCTGACAATGCCTTCTCTGAAAAATCGAGACTTGCGCGGTTAAGCAAGTATTTCGGCGCCGACTTTTTCAGCGGCAGTGCAGTTGCGGATATGAAGTTTTGACCAGCATGCGGCAGGGTAAAGCGCGGTGCCGAAAAATCGGCGGCGACAAAACCTTGCCCCAGAACGACCGTCGCTGGTTGGCCGCAACCATCGATATTGATATGCCCGATCGTTGAATTGGACTGCACTAATAGTCCCGGTATTGTAATCTGAGCCCCGTACAAATGCGACCAGCAAAGAAAATAGGCCTACTGCTCCCCAACTTGTACTTCGCGTTCTTCACACATGTTTCAAAGAACTGCGTTGCGTACTAGTTAGCGGCACCCATCAATTTCATACCCGCTCGTTAACGCGTAACATACTGACATAAAAATACGTTATTTCGATGTGTGGGGCTTGGGTCGCAACGAGATGCCAATAAACTCCTACTTGGGTCGCGGCCTAAAAAGTTTAAGAACCATTGTTTGAGAGAGACTGCATATCTATATGCACTTGCGGTAGTTTTTAGACCAATCCTTGGAGGCCAAGTGGGTGCATCAGTCCTACGCTAATCTGGTCAGCCTTCTGCGAANTAACATTCAACAATTCAACATACACCACATTACACATTCAACTGCTCATCTAATATAATACCATAGATCAGGGGTTCTCAACCCGCGGCCCGCAGACGTACATTTTGCGGCCCGCGACATATTTCATCATGAAAGCAATTACTACTGACACATTATTGTTACATATTAATTCAGCTACTTAACTCTCTTATCGCACCGTCTCTATTTCGTTTGATTAGGCTACTTATTCTTTCATGTGTNCAGGAATCTTGATATATGCTCGAGTTATTGTTATCGTTTTGAATCGGCAACCGGCTGTACCCTTGTGCAAGAGTATCTCGCTGCGTAGTAAACTTTTACAGAGTGTTTCACAAACCGCAAATAGTTTGAACACAAAGAAGAACAAGAAATGGCTAATCAAACAGCGAAAACTGGGTTTGTAATTCTGCGTGGAACAATAATTCGCTTTCTCCGATCTAAATGGATATCCGATGTGTCATATTTATCGAAGAACAGTTGTAACAAAGTGTGGAAGATTGAAATGATACCACAACAGTTTCTTCTGGAGTCATACACATCGCCTGATCTCAGAAAACGTTACTATAGCTAGGTGCGAAGCCCGGCAATCTATATTTCGGGGCCTTGTTAAAATTGCCGACGACGTTACAGGCGCATCGTTCAAAATTGCGTGGAATATATAGCTAAACCCGAGAAATCTGCTAGAGAAGGTGCGATTTCAACAAAATTTAACATACTGTGCGAATATTCGCTGGTACTGGAACTTAGCAGCAAGGACAATATCACCTGACAAATTTCGAAGCTACAGTTGTCTGATTCCACAGTGACCTGTGTAGTAACAGCAATTTCAGCCGATCTTTTATCGGACGTTCTGAAACACGTTGTCGAGTAGACTACTTTAGCCGCCTAGCATTGGACGAATCCACCGACTCCACAGAATTACATAGCTAATTATCTCGGTGCATTTTATCATAGTGGACATATTTGCAGCGGAAACGCTGGCAGGGACAATGTGAGGAGGGGACCAGCGAAAAAATATAAACATGACAAAGCTGACTTTTGTAACTATTGATGCAGGGCTCCATCCATGGAAGAAAAGTAGAACAGCGATTTTTTTGCTCAGAAATCACCCCGAACGCCAGACTTATTCCCATATTACTGAGAGCTCAAAGTGATAATTGTCTCTGTCAAGAAAAAGGTACCATAACCTTATGCTTGTTCGTTCACGCATTGAAACAGAAGAGAGAGAGAGAGAGAGAGAGATATGTTATTCTTTTTCGCCTGCACCATAGAGATGCTTTGACGACGGAGATGCGATACGGCCTTTATAGTAAGGTCATCAAGTCTGCACCCCGGTTTTTCTCTCCTCCATACTATCAGTGATTGCTGAGGGCCTAGCAGAATAGCCGCGGATACCAGTTTTCGGGTCTTTGGTCTGACCCGGCCGGGGATCGATCCTACGACCTACCGATCGAGAAGCCGGACGCGCAACCATTACACTATCTCGCTCAGAAAGGTCGGTTCTCTGTTGGAAAAGGTTGAAGGTGCATATACTGATCACAATGCAATGCACGCTCAATGAAGGGTTTTACTTGCGCCGCTGGAAGATCACAAAAAACAGCAACTGTAAACTTACGAACGCTGTCCATTAATGCTTCTTAATGCATAAAAATGTACTAAATGTCCATTAGGATTGTCCAAAATTTGGAAAATCTCAAAAATGATGGGTATCAATGTCTCATTCTATAGATTATTGATAAAAAACAACAATGAGCCTGGAATAAGCTCACAGGAACGTCGTTAAGATTTGTCGCAAAGCGTTTGAAAGTAGCTGCCGACGAGTGGGCGTGCTAGCGACCATAGAACTGAATCAAGACTAGTAATCACGAAATCACGGCTCTCGATTGGCTAATCGGCTATGCTTCAGTGATCACAACGGTAGTGGCTTGCTGATCAGCTGTTAAAGGAGTCTACTAACGGCGGTGATTCTGTAAGCGCATTGTAGGTTGGTTGGCAGATAATGATTTAAGATTGATGCAGGACATGTTCAGTGACTAGATACATGATGATGAACAAACAGCGGCTACTTCCCACAAACTTAAAGCATGACTGGCTTACTGTGAAGGAAACCGCCGTAGCCTACATGTCTGTTTTGACCGATGGATAGCACAGAACCTGCGGAGAAAGATTGCAAAGTCGCTTATGCAAGTGGTGAACGAATTTCTTGTTTCAGAAGGGATGCATCATCATTGAATACAAATACAAAACTTAACAATGACACTATACCATGTCTGATCTTATTAGGTTCCAGTCGTGGTATATTTGAAGTCTTGAATGCCCTAAGGATTGGCTGGATCAGCCGTATATGCTGGGGACTGTCAAAGTCGTCAATGATGCCGCACAAAGAGTTGAAAGGTATAAGCACAGACTATGATATTATGCCCATTAAAAGACAGTTTGATTGTATAGCTTAACTTAGCCTTAGAGAATTGCAGGCGTGACAGAGGTGAAACAGCGTACGATTGTGCTCTTTTGGAATAAGATATACATCCAAGAAATACCCAGTTATGGTTGCAAGTACGTCAGACTGGGCGTAGGTAAAGTATATTAGTCATCGCAAACTGGTACAGCACACCATACGTGAGATGGATGCCGNACAAAATCTTATCTGCTCAGAAGATGTTATGTTGGCCGGCCAGATAGCTTATATAATGGAACCATCAGCTTATATAATGGAACCACGAAGAAGAGTAACTATCGCACTGCTTCAATGCATTTCAAGCTCGTTTTACATTCCAGCATTTGTAGTGTTACAGCCGGTACTGATTCAAGATTCCTTCAGAACATGCAAAGATGTACTGTATTTCTGTTGGTCACACCAGCATAGTCTGTGCTTACCTCTACACCTCTTTCTACGGCATCATTGACGACTTTGACAACACTTACGAGTGAATTCATTNTGCTGTAAGAGTTTAATAAGTCCCCAGCATAAAACTGATTCAGCCAATCCTTAGAGCAATCAAGACTTGAGTTATGCAGCACGACTGGAGCCTAATAAGATCAGACCAAGTAGTGTCATTGTTAAGCTTTATATTTGTATTCAATTATGATGCATCTCTTCTGAGACAAGAAATTCGTTCGCCTCTTGCATAAGCGCCTTTGCAATATTTCTCCGCAGGTTCTGTGCTATCCATCGGTCAAAACAGATATGTAGGCTGCGGCGGTTTCCTTCACAGTAAGCCAGTCATGCTTTAAGTTTGTGTGAAGTAGCTGTTGTTTGTTCATCATCATGTATCTATAGTTACTTAACATGTCCTGAATCAATCTTAAATCATTATCTGCCAACCAACCTACAATGCGCTTACAGAATCACCGCCGTTAGTAGACTCCTTTAACAGCTGATCAGCAAGCCACTACCGTCGTGATCACTGAAGCATAGCTGATTAGCCAATCGAGAGCCGTGATTTCGTGATTACTAGTCTTGNTGCCGTTCTATGGTCGCTAGCACGCCCACTCGTCGGTAGCTACTTTCAAACGCTTTGNGACAAATCTTAACGACTTTCCTGTGAGCTTATTCCAGGCTCATTGCGGTTTTTATCAATAATCTATAGAATGAGACATTGATACCCATCATTCTCCAGATTTCCCAAATTTTGGACAACCCTAATGTCCATATACGACTGATAAATAGGCTACAGTAGCCTAAATTTAATAGTAGCCTACAAATACGTGGTAATAATGTTCTGCGGCCCGCGGCGTTTTTGGCTGTTCAAATGCGGCCCGTTATACAAGGGAAGTTGAGAACCCCTGCCATAGATGGATTACTGGTGCGCAAAATCAACCGTGCACCAACAGCAGCGTTAAAAGAACATAACCACCGAAACATAATTTTACTCGAAACGAAAAGATCATGAAGAATATTTATTGCGAATGAGTGTTCTACTGTGCAACTGTGCAATTGTGCATGGCTTTTGTTGTTCGATTTCACAGGCAACTTCACGTTGGAAAGTGCCATCGTATCGTTCGGACGAAGGGCAACAGCGCGATACCAAATGCCGAATTACAAACGAGCTAGTAAATATCGGAGATATTATCACCTTTCAAAAGGACTAAGTTTATATTTGAAACCCACCCTTCCTTAGTACGCCACTGTGTACGTTGATTATATATTTTTTTAATTGCCAGGTAATTTAATTACTATGACCTCGCAACTCGCAAGGCTATCCGAATATTTGGGATGTTGATGACGAAAATTCACTTGCGCTTTCGATACCACATTTTTCGTAGATATTCATATCATATATGTCCATAAAGTAGAATATTTATTGACAGATTTATGTGGCTTGAAATTCTTCTCAGCGTTTCGGGCGATTTATTGTCCCTCGATTTCTTCCTTTTAGTAGTCCTACTGGTGGTGCCCGCTCCTGAAAATCAAAAATACGCGCAATTTGCAGAAACAAGTTTACCTTCGCGTTCGAACTCGCAGAAGGATCGTCGTTGATGAAACCTTTGCACAAAATGATAGACGCATGTTTGCCGAAATCGATATGCCCACTGCCCAGTTGCCGAATAATCCTGTCCTTGCCAAATGAGCCCAGCGGTATACAGAGGCGACCCGCAATATATTCAAGAAACTATGATATTGTGGGAATTCATTCGGTAACTTTGAAAACTGGCTCGCGCAACGGTTGGCCACCCCTGACCTACGTACGACCGTNTANGNGNNANGACTTAAGTACATATTATCGTGTCGACCGTCCTAAATATGCTGACTGCTGTGACGAGGAACTCAGCCTGAAATATATCTTTCTAGGGTTTCGGCTGAACATGATGCCGATCAATCCATGGTCGCCGATTAAACGTCAGTTATTTTGTTGCTTTTTTCCAGTGTCGAAGCCTCGTTCGTATAATAGCATGTAAAACATGTACTAAAAGCTATACTCGCGTCGTGCCGTGATCAGCCCACAGCATTGTGGTACGGTACCTTTTTTCAAATTATAATCAGAAATGAGAGTATCTACTATCTAGTACCCGTTGATTTATAAATTATACATCTATTTATTGACTTCATATTGCTTTACCTAGTACGTTGCCATGGCTACTGTCTTTGTTATATATTTGTGTTTATTATTGTCTTCTATTTGTGATTATTATTTTCTTTCATGTTGCAGACTTTCCACTGTTATATTTATTGGGATGAGTGCACTTGATTATTTTACTGCCATGGAGGTGACGAGTAACAAGGCCTTTATAGGCCATATCGTCACCTCCAGTCAACTTTTTATGTTTGACGAAGCAATAAAATGTCTGTCTGTCTGACAGGTACGGTCGAATAAATACCAAATTATCTGTATTTGATGTAGCAATATTGTATATTGTTCTTTATTGTCATCTGCACACCAAACGGGCGATCTGAACCTAAAACCCGTCCCACATAGGCTGCTAACACGCTCAATGGTAGCCCTATCCAGACCACATCAAAATAACGAGCATTCCGTATGATTTATTCGCTTAATTGCTCTCCATCAAGCCGCACTCGGCTGACAGCAGAGATTGATACAATAAGTGTGTGAAAATCGATAAAACGTGGAAGACAAAAAAGAACACGCAGAAGATCTAAATAAATGCAGAACAACAACAAACAAACTACACATCGGGTCGCGGCGCGAAATTGTCGAGCAGCGGACAAGCGTGAACTTTTTTATTGTATAGGAAAATACGCGGCCTTGCACGCGTGACAATAGCCAGGGGTTATGAGGGGTGTTACATCACTGAGTAGCAGACTTGGAAACCTAGAAAATTTTATTTTCAATTACATCAGAATTAGCATTACTGAATTCGCAAAAACTTGGGAAATTGAATTGAATTCCTAATTAGCAAGGAATACAACAAAAATGAATTTCATATTCCAAGCTTTGCATACCGGGTTTTACAGCTAGGTTTTGAAGTGATGGGGTCGTTTGTCTGTAGGAACGGCGACTGCATTGAAACAGAACGAGAAATAAAAACAAGAGGCAGCCGAAAATAGCAATGAAATCTGTTCGTAAAACAGTGTGTGTCAACTAAGCGGTCTACGAGTGAAAAATGACAAAAAATCACAAAAAAATTCACTCAAATGTAATACGCGTCGTTAGTAGAATGATTGTGTGTCGCGATGTCGCATTTCGTCGGTCGTATATGTTATTCACCTTTGAAGAAACGGGCATATAATGCAAATTCAATCCATGACTTTTCAAGTTTAGAGTATGCTTGTACAAAATGGTTGAATTATTTGTCGAGGCTTTATATTATGTGTAGGCAGATTGAAGATTGTGACGTAATGAAGCGTATCGCAAGAGGCAAGACAACGAAGCAGCTTTGGACTAGCGATAGAGGTCGGTTTAAGGTTGCAGGTAGCGTTATGATCATCAAAATCAGTGGCAATATATTTTCCATTATATGATGATCAATATGCGTTCGCGCTACCTGACCCATACAGACAAAATGGCTTTGTGTAATGCGATTGGAATAGTTCTGTATTGCAAGGACGACAGAAAATGGCTGATCTTAATCAATGTCAGTTACGGTCAGAGGCGGTCATTAATAAAGTACTTGTACTTTTTGGGAGTACTCAAGCATGTTTTAACTACTTGCAGTACTTGACCAAGCGGTTATGTTTTTAGATTCTACTTCTACTTGACAGGAAAAGCAGGCCTAGAATAATTAGTTTTTCACTTACTCAGAAATTGCTACTTCTATTATACTTGAGCAGGTTTAGCTTAATTGCTCTACTGGCTTGCGCTTCAGTAGAAACTTGTGACTTTATTTCTATTCCTACTCGAGTACTAAGAATGATAACTTTAGTATTTGACCTCTGGTAGATTGGAGTTATTTCTACTTGAGTACCAATGTTAGCTAGTTTGACCACCTGTGTCGGTTTCGCGTAGGGAGATTAGCACGACACACAAATTGTCGATGATAAACAAGTATACATTGCGGCAAGGTGGATTACATATAGCGTAATATTTCCACGAAAATCCTACCCATTGATACAGTCAAGCTCGACTTAGAGCCTGTGTGTCAAAGCTTTAAATAGACAGGGTTAGGGTATAGGTTATAGGGTCGATTGTATGCCAAAGCTTTACAAAGACATGAGCTTGTGACATTCAAAGAAAAGCAGCGATTTACCAGCAATCTAAAACTAATAAAAAAAGATCTACTGTGCTTGCAGCGTATAGTACGATTGATGAATGCGACATAACAAACGCAAAAAACGAGGATAAAAACCCCAAATATTTCGAAGCACCAAATATATTTTGCGCGAAATTCTCGACCCCGTCGAGATTCTCAAGCGATAACGCGCTCACTTATGGAACAGTACATACAGGGCGGTTACAAAACGCGCCGCATTGTCCACTATCACCTCGGACCTGGTCAGCAGGGCCGGCACCGCAGCAGAACTGGACTTGTGGTGTCACCAAGGAAATTTGACGGCTACAGATCTCGCTTCATGAAGGAGGGGTTGACCTGTCCCGGCATTCGTCGTCGGAATTGGGTCTTCCGTAGGACCCAACGCTCGAAGCCAAGTGGGTCAGGCCGCTCATGGACATGGACGCCAGCGACTGAAAATAGAAATAGATGTATTCACATATCAACATAACACTTTTTCAGGCCAAGCAAACTTTTTAAACTTTGAATTTTGTAAAGTAGAAGTAGTTGTAGGATTTTAGAGTACTTCTCTTTGATAGTTTTCAGTTTTTAGGCAAAACTGTGGGAATCTACTTGTAATCCGAATACTTTGACTAACTCTGGATTAAACCAAAATATTTCTGAACACCTACCTTGGAATTGGGCGCCGGATATGTGTACAGTGACGACACCATGGTTGGTGGGGATGGGTAGGAATTGGGGGGCGGCGATTGGTTGCTTGCGGGGTAGACCCCGGTCCTCATGTCGGCCCGTCGCATACGCATCAAAGCCTGAACGAAAAAAAAACATTGCGGTTAGGATTTCAAACGTAAAAAATAACTGGCAGCTTAAGCACGATTTTCTGATGACTCGACTCGAGTCAATCTGTGTATTGACTCGACTTGGACTCGAGTCATTGCGGATGACTTGAACCAAGTCATATGACTCGAGACTCAGACGGCCAAGACCGACATTTCATTGTAATTTCGAAGAATAGTAAAGTAGCCACACTATTGGGATATCGTCTATTGGTACTGGTACTTGAAAATGAGACCAGAAACTGCTAAAAGTGAAGAAAATTAGTATATTATAAACGCGAACCATTCGATATCACCATACAGAGTTATAAAAAGTGGGTTTAACAAGACTTTAACAGGAAAGTGAGTAGTCAGCATAAGAATTTGGACTCGGACTCGAGTCAACGCTATGACACTATGGCAATCTACTGACTTGGACTCGGACTTGACTCGGTGGTGAATTGAAAATGACTCGACTTGACTCGAGTCAAAACTAT
>ATSW01009704.1:0-10703 GCA_000444245.1 Botryllus schlosseri
GCACGCAGGATCACGCCGACTTGGTCGCCAGTTGCACGCGGTCACGTCGTCACGGGTCGTTGATTTTAATTTTAAAAAATTGAAAAAAAAAATTAGAAAAAGTCAATGTTCTCAGCCACCCCAAATGCTATATTCCACTTAGTATGTGGTATGAGCCAGGATCTGTTGATTACTNTCTGTTGGTAAAGTACTTGCACCTTNCCAGTTGCTAACCATTANCATCTGATNTCNTGTCACTGGCTTANCACAGTCATTTGAANTCAGTAACCTTGCTTGTCACGCCGCAAAGTTGNCTCTGTCACNCGAAAAAAGCTNCTATCACGCAGGATTTATTTCAAAAAAAGGACCGAGATTCCATACCGGCCTAGACCTACATCAAAAATTGTAAAATGGGACTGACACTGTTCAGTGTTCATTATCATCATATAGGGTCCACGTCCATAGACCATAGTCATCGAACTGTGACATTGTGCACTTAGTCTTCCCAGCATGGAGCCATGCCATTTTCTACAGACTCCAATTAAACAGGGGCACGGGGTTCTTGATAGGACTCTTACGTGGCCTTTATAGGGTCACCGGTTGCAGCAGGCGCGTAGCCAGCCGAAAAATATGGGAGGGGTTTGAAATGAAGAGGGCGGGGTTTCGATTTTTATAGCATCAATTCATTAGGGTTAAGTAATGCGTAAATGACGATTATACAATCGCCTCGCGTTGACGAACTTACGCGTATGATAAGCTTGCCAACGTGTCCAGAAGTGCTGTTAATTAGCGAGTCCCTGATCTCTCGCGAACAATTGAATACGCGAGCTTTCTCTACGCGTATTACGCGCATATCAACGCATATTACGTAACCTCGGCGACGATTTGCTCAAGTCAAAATGTCCGAGTTGTTATGGAATCTGTTCTATAATGGCACCGATTTCAGGTGGTTCAATTTCAAACTTTTCTCATCTTTTATAACTCAAGCATTGACACGCATCTTCCGATGGTTATGTTCAAGTATTAGCGAAAATCAATCAAGTATGTACGCACCGTCGCACGTACATGTTTGAGGTCGATCGCGGACATTCCATGTCATTCAGTTTAGCGATGTCATTCTTTAATCACAATTGCAAATCCGCATACAATCCATCGAGAGATAGGAGCCAAAGCATGCTAGGCCTGAGACGCGATCGTTATTAGGCTAGCGATGATATCTTTCGTATCAGGCATATTGCGGATGCGATTGTTGTGTAAGCCAACGATGATATAGTGCGGGACAGGCAAAGCAGATGCGATTGTGCAGGCGATGGTATAGTTCGCACCGGGTCTATTGCAGATGCGGTTCTTCAAGCCAGTAGAACTAGGCTTGTTAAAGACGTGATAAATCAGGCTAGCAACGATTGCCGAGCGCGCGCCAATCGATGACTTAATTTCGCAATCATCTCAGCGAGATCGATTCTCGTTAGTTTTTGCCGTGCTGGATGCAATCGTTGCTAGCCTGATTTATCACGTCTCTAACAAGCCTAGTTCTACTGGCTTGAAGAACCGCATCTGCAATAGGCCCGGCCAATTGGCCGCGCGCAAGCCTGGCTTGGCTGTGTTAGCGTAGATTGAAGAATGCCGTTTGAATACAGTGTTCTTCAGATAACCTGTTGCTATTTCTTTGTTCTTTGTTGATATTAAGCCGTCAAATTGTAGATCAAAGTTGCGTTGCCGTGTATCGGTGAATGCGTGAGATTAAGCATCCAATTGTTGAAGCATAGACCTAATAGAGTTCTAGATTTGATGAGATCGCGGACCACGCGACAATTCTGAATTACGCGTCGCCAGTGAGGTGAATACTGCAATACATCTGATATTATTAATACTAATTACGCGCGTTCGGAAAAGCGACGCGACGAGTTGTAGCTACACTGTGACTGTGATTACATTATACGATATAACGACCTTGTCTCCCTTGCACGCACGTGAAAAAAAGCCCTCTCTCGTCTACTGTGCACACGAGAGAAGATGCGAGAAAAAGGCCATCATATGTATCGGTCATATCATTGCGCAAGAGCGTGCTACAAATTAGCTAGTGCTACCGACCGACGAAATATTGAAATGCATCGAGAGGGGTTTCGCGTAAATGGAAGGGGTTTCGCGCTTCAAAAGTCGGGGGTTCCGACCCCCGAAACCCCCCCCCTGGCTACGCGCCTGGGTTGCAGCTACTGCTATTTCTGCACATCAGATAGAGGCAATTGCTTGCACCCTGAAATGTATATGTTTTTATCATATCCATCACCAATTTATAAATTCTGCAATGAACAATGTTGTGCCATGAATAATCATTTCGTGCTCAATAAAGTGTCAAGAGCGCTTGCTCAACCGATATGAGTACTCATTTTTATTATGTCGACTAGTGTAAGCCATGGTATTGTATCTGAGAGAAAACTGAATTTTCTCTAAAGACAAATTTCAATAGTGCAACTTGATTCACTCTGAAAATAATTAATCTTTACCAGATTCATGATATTAATGCAAGCCTTATGCAATGTCTTTTCCCGCTTCGTAATTAAAAATGCTTTTCAGATATTGTCAATAGTAATCCATTCATGGATATACCTGATGCTTCCATTAGTGGTATTATCGCAACCACTGACCAATATTGGACAAATTTAGTAGCTGTTTGCAACCTATATTGCAGAACTATTATCGTTTAAGTCAGTGGTTCCTAACCTTTTTCGAACCATCGCCCCCTTTTCAAGCTTAACACCGATCATCGCCCCCCAGATTTTGTGTACCGAAAAATGGGCATACAAACTGTAATCACCGGCGGGTTGACTGAAAAAAAAAGGGTCATTTTTTTCCGCTCAGAGCTCAAAATAACGTTTTTCTCTCCGCATCACTAGGTGGATGACAAAAAAAAAAAAAAGGTCAGCCGTTTTGGCGCGTCATCGCCCCCCTATCGCCCCCTTGGCTAATTTCGCCCCCTGTCGCCCCCTTTGTCCATTTTCGCCCCCTTCGTCATTTTCGCCCCCCTGGACCGCCAAATCGCCCCCTGGGGGGCGATATCGCCCACGTTGGGAACCAACTGGTTTAACTTATGTTTTGGATCGCTAATTTTTCTGTGTCAAAGCTATCACTAGATCTTTATTGCAATAAAATAAGAGAATTACACTGCAGTTAACTTACAGGACTACTTGATCATAAATAAAATTAGTGCCTATTGTAGCATTCGTGATTTGTTATAATTTTGATACGCGTTTTAATATCATATGATTGGCATAATTTGGATTTGGTATTTACAATGCATTGCTTTATTGGTTATTCAACCAAACGTCCATGTTTTGAATATTTCTTAACACAAACATTCTTGGCAGGAAACTATATATGCTATGAGGTTTGTGCTCGCTCATTATGAAACTCGCATCACAATTGTAAACTTATATCACGAAAATCATAACTATAATTGATACATTGCCTGGATGCAACTCACTAAATTACTAGATTGACATATTGCCTAAAGGTATTTGGTGTAATTGATATATCCCCAGTCTAATTTGCAGTATATGTACCAGTATAAGGCAGTTTATCTTATCTTGCAGAATATACCAGTTCCTGATGAGGATGGAGTCCTTCTGATCTGTGGTGGAACAAATTGGAGTCTCAATGGTAGAAAGAAGCCAAGGAAAGGCGATGGTAGGTCAATCTGGTTTCATTCAACTTTGTAAATGTTCGTAATACGTTACAGCCGGGTGACTAAACTATTGCTCATTTAGCCTTAATAATTATGTGGCCCACTTGGTTAGAAATGGCATTATTCTTTGCATTTGCGTCAGTAGGCAAATCACCTATCTAATGTTATCGCCAAGATACAGAGTCTGTATTCCTTGTTGCGCGACGAAACACTGTCAACACACGAAAAACGTTCATTGCAGAAGAGATGGTCCAACACCAGGAGTAGCCGTTATATAAGGCAATTGAATAAACGCAATCAGAGTACGAATCATTAGCCTATACCAATTAACAGCAGCCAAGGTTTGGCTCCAGTGTAACACAAACAATACTGGCATATATATGATGGTGCTGCATGTGTAACTGCTGATATTGCTTGATGTTTATGCATAATGAATTCAAAATGATCTAGGAGTCCACAGAATATCAGTTAGTTGGAAGTATTGATTTTTATGAAGAATATTTTAAATGACAAAAGCGCACTGGTATGTAAGGTTATTCTTATGGTAACTGTACTCCTAACAGGTAATGGCATCATAATTCAGATGTCTGAAACTACTTACAGGCTTTTTGCTCAGACTGCTGTGATTATTCAAAGGGTTTTGTTTTATATATCTTTGTCATTTCTGATTTGGATTATGGTGTTAATCATGCTTAAGTGTGATAAATTGGTGTAGTGGGTGTGATATTGCTATTCACTGATGATGTACCGCACATAAATACATTACGGTATCTTCATATTCTTGTTTATTAAAAGAAACTATATAGGCCTACACTACATGTTTATGAAAGACACTCTTCTGTGTGATGGTTGATACCGTTGGCATCTTGCATGCATCTTTGGGGTTTTAATTTCACCAAGAAATTATAACATTGTTGAGAATCAATTAAGGTGACGGGAACATGTTTCAGTATATGTCAGTTGAAGGTGGACACTGGACAGCAAAAATAGCTGCCACTCATGTTCTTTCCTATGCAATTGTGAACCACAATACAGCAGTTGTAGTGCTATGCCGTAGAATATTTTATAATGTATATTATACCGGTACGGGAAACGATTTTCTTGCTTGTGAGTCTGTTGTCTCCTGGGCACCATTGTTGGTCTTCGTCTTTGTATGCCTCTAGGTTAGCATACAATGCCAATTTACTAAATTTGTCACTAATTTATAATATGTATGTATAGAAAATTGATTACTTGCCTATGAGCGTATCAATTATAGGGAGTCCTTTGTCTTCCTGGTAACCATCCCTGTTTGTACGTCTTAGGATTAGTGTTAAATGCCAATTTACTGAACTATCCATTCCTGTTAATGAATTGTCACATACCTCTGATGCAAAGGTTGGTGTTGCGGTCTCAAAACTGAAAATGCTTCCGACTTGCTGCAGAAATATATGGATGCATGATTGTGTCATATTAGAGTAAAACATAAGCTCGTTTTGTATAATGATTACGCCGTAATACCAATACATCTGAAAACTGAATACGCTTGTTCTTAGTACTGCTCGAATCTAATACGTAACATGCTTAGCATGCAGCATGATATCACCTTCCTGATCATTACATTGGTCATATTGCCCGTTGATTTACTGCTGTATTTCCTTCTTAATATATTTAGTGTATAACATCTCATATACTCATCAATACTCACAATGCTCTCATGTCAGACTCTTGCTAAATTACCTGCTCGTGCAGGGGTGCATATTATATGTGGGTGCAGGCTTTTTTCCAGTTTTGGCATGCCATTGTGCGTATTATACACGAGTACTATATACAATTATACATAGAAAATTACGGTAATCTATTCGGGTTAGGTTAGGATTAAGTGCCAAAGTCGCCAAGTGCTGAATGCACCACTCCATCATGAATGTTATTAAGAAATGTGTGTATGTCAGGATCGGCCTATACCTATTGGATTATTCTGCGGATTAACTCGTTGTTTCGCCTTGAATCAAACGGCACCGAAGAGAGTATGGCCTACTGGCCCCGACAGAGCGCTTGTAATGTTGTCTCAGGTTTTATCGATAAAAATAGGATTGGAGCGGACACCGGGTAGCAAAGGTCCTTTGTCGTCCACAGATGGCGAGGACATTCTTGTCGACTTTCTGTCGCGGAACCGTTCGCTGCTGTCGATAAGCTGCGCCCCGGACGTTAAGGCCGCAAAGAAATCAGACATGGAGAGTCTTTTAAGGATATACCACGAGCGCGGCGTCTACCGGACAGACAAGCAAATTAGAAAGACGATTAACAACTTTCGGACGCGTATTAAGTGGAAAACGACTCAGAGCCAGACGGGAAATCAACGGGTTAGGCTATCGCTGCAGGAGCAGAAGTTTTCTGACTTGCTGGGGCCGATATCGGTTGGGGCTGACGAAAAGTGCAATTTCAAGAGCCTGCCGGGATTGCGAAGTGAGTATGTGNNGNCTCTACGATGAATTGAGTGTTTGAAAAGTCTTTGATTTTGTATGCAGTAATATATCCCACACAGTGCGAGTTAGAGTTCATTAGTTTATTGTAAGCTAATAGTTATTTACATTGGTCATCGTATATCAATCTTGTGATGTTTTGAAAATATAGAAATTATTAATAATAAAGAAAAAGGTTGAGGTAACATGATTAAGCTTTGAACTATTGAACATATTCTCAAGTGTAGCAGACCGCATTGTATGTCACGGTCGAGTGATGTCTGTGTGTTTATTATCAGCCATAACTGAAGAAAGAAATATTTCACTGATATAACAAAAGTTGAGATGCATCACATAGAAAAACCGTGAGGATGTGAAGCTTACGCTCTTTTTGCAAAGATCTGGCTTGATTTGCGAATCTCAAAACCTCAGTTACTGCTTGGTTTGTCGATACCGATCGTGGCACAATAGGAATGTTCTCTGAATACCTGTTTGTGTTGTACCTCGATAAACGCTCACTGAATTTAACGTGATTGATATGTTCATTGCATGTGTTGCGATTTGGTTGAAAGTAGCTGGTATTCGCGATTTGGCCAAGATAGTTTTTACATTCTGCTTTGTCACTCGCTAGTGCCTGACTACGCTAATATCGACTTGACACCAACGACCGCTTTTCGTTTTAGAAAAGCCCAGCAAGGCACCGTTACCGCCATCTCAAAAAGCACTGCACCTACCATCGCCTCGTGCGCCTTTGAGCGCAACCTCGTTTTCGGCAGACGATACAGGAATAGAGGAGTCTTATATGAACGAGCATGTGAAAAACCAGCCACCGACGCTGGCGTCTGTCGCTAGTCTGAATGAGATTACCGACGCCCGTTTTGAACCAGCAGAACGCGAATCAATTTTCAGCCACCAAACGAATTGTGAAATGCCGATACCGCAGAGTGCGAACTCGTCGAGACGCTCGCTTTCTCACGAATATTGCGGTTCTAGTATGGGACTCGATAATCACGGGCAAGAATCACTTTTGAGTAGACAGATGGAATTGATTGAGATGCAAATGAAAGTCGCCGGCGAGCAGTTTCTTGCCGCCAAGCAGCAACGGATTTACTACGAGTTGAAAACGCAACAGTTGCAGTCGCGCAGAATGGCGAACGCAAATTTTACGAGCTGACAAGGTCCAGCGCTTTGGCACGTAATATCGAATACGTGACTGGAGCGGCTGTGTCGGTAGCGCTGAACTGTGATGACATCTGATCTTACATGGTTGACTTGAAATAGCGTTTAATGGATCGTCGCGGGATGTCAGTGTGATAACGTGTCATGAAAATGGGGACTTTGCCAAATTTTTTGATCCAAATTATATTTTTCCCAAATTGCAAAAGATATGGGTATGAAAATTTGCCTGCTTTGGAAACAGATCTTAACTTGTTGATATTGATGTGGATCATGTTTCGTTCTAAGCCAGAGTATCGCGGCATGTTCTGTGACCCAATAGAGAAGGATCGCATTAATGAAATTGAGTACGCGATCAAATCTAGCCATTTTCAAGTGCTATAATTTCCCACAACGTTATGTTGTGTTTCTTTATATATTATACAATTATAGTTTCATATCTGAACTGAAGCAACTTCTTCGGTACTAATGGAAAAATGTGCCTTACATATGAGTAAATCTTTAAATTTTATTGTTTTCTCTTTTGTCGAAAGACCATTGCATTTCCTCCAATTGCGTTAAATCATATTTTTGTCAAGTACGGTGCAAAATCGATCCGATTCTTTTACACCGCAAATGTTGTCACCTGAAAAGCAGCTTGATATATGTTGTTAAACCATGAATGCATTTAGTTGAAACCTAAGAATCGATAAGATTGACCGTTAAGCAATCGTTTCTATACCTTTTTTTACCTTGCCACTCTATTTCACGTTACTGCCAAGTGGTTTTACTCGCAAATAGATGCCTCATGGAGAGGATTTATGGGCGACATGCGTGCTGTTGTGTGCAGGTGTGGGGAAGAATAGGTTTTTCAAGTCACTTCTTGAAGAGGTTTACTGATTGATCCTCACAGTAAGAGAACTCTTCATGGACTTGAAATCGTTTCAGGCTAACTGCTTCGTTTGACGCTACTCATTGATGAACTTTTATTCATATAGGGCCTACTGCACTACTTATAGCTCAGCAGTTTAATCAGCACAAGTGCCTGTTTTGTGTATGTATTTCATATCTTATGAAGTGAAATGTTTTCTTCAGTAAAAGTGCAGTCATCTCTGATCAATGTGTCACATGTGCCAGCACCATCAGAATTTGTTATTTCGTATTTTTGCAGAACAATTAGTGATGTGAGGCATGCCGGGAGTAATTCAATGGAAGACGTTATAACACAAATGGTTGTAGAAAGACCAGCTACTCAAACTTCGCGTATAATTTGACCTATGAATGAAAATGTTCTGTTTATATGTTTTCGTGTCTCAAAACAATACTGATGTGGTGTGATGTTACAGAATGTGTGTTCTGGCACCTGTCTGAGTGTCTGTGAATCAATGTTTTGTAAGAATCCCTGAATAAATCCTGCATGTTAGGTGCTTGCATATTCATTATAATCAGTCAACAAGCTGTAGTTAACATACATAAAGTAATGCCGTGATCCGTTGGTGTGATCATTGGGAGGTTGAGAGCGAATAGTCCTTACAATGGTTGGGTAGTATGTCAGGTAGTTGACGCAGATATATACAAGGAGTAGATTATAATGAGCTGTCATTCTGAGAAAGTAAAGAGCACTATCAGATTAAACTGAATAAATCAATTTTTTTTCAAACTGGATATGTATACAAACCGTCACAGGCTATGTATTATACATGTGTGTAATTAGACAGGGGGTAATAAGTCAAGACGAAGGCAGTGTCTGCTTTGATACGCTTCCGTTGCCGGTGGTAAGGTTACTATGCTAATCGTGAGTTCATTACATAAAGACGCGTCAGCACCGAATTAGTACACAGAAATTATTTCTTGGTGTTTGGATATTTTTTGTATTTGCTATAAGCATCAATGACGTTATCACATCGAAATCTGATGTTTTCTCCTGCAGAAAAGAATGCAAAGGTCGGCAGAAACCTATTTAAGCCTCATCGCTATTCCGCACTTCTGGACGTAAAGTTTTCGAAAGTCATCAGCGGATGCACGGCAAACCACTCTCTGGCCATTGCCAACGACGGCACCGTATATTCTTGGGGTAAGTGATAAACTGTCCGGATGTCGTTATTTCTCGTGCTATACTATATGAGGGGTGGGCAGACCTGCTTCATGAGCGAACCGCTTACCAAAAATTTTAGCTAAGAAAGAGCCACAACACCGATATTCAAAAGTACGTATTTAGGACTTCACAATGAAATGTAGGCTATCGAACGAAGTTTATTATTGTGTGGCGACATGACGCGTCTCCACCCGGGCTGCAAGTTGGTTGAAATCAGGCTGATATGATGTCTAAGCAGTGCGGGGCAGTACCTTCAAGTGCTGATGAGAATTTAAGGAAGATTTCANCTCGACGACATTTTCCTGGCCAAACTCAGCAGCTATTGCTAGCCTTATTCACTACTGTTAGCCCGGAAAGGATTGTAACCTGTGCTGGCGTAATTAATTATGAAGTTAATTGTTGAACGCAATAATTTATCATTGATTGATGACCAGGCATCCATTGTTGCGTGTGAAACGTTTATGTGAACTCGATTCGAGAGTTCAATTGTAAATTTCTATCCATGTAGTACCAAGTCCTGCGTAAACCACTAGAAAAAAAAACAACACGAAAACAATACACATATTGTTCATACGCGATAAATGCATCACTAATGAGCCGCAACAAAGGCTGAAATAGCCGCAGATTGCCCACCCCTGTACTATGTGTGTGTATTTCGATTTTTTCATTACACTTTCCGACAGTGTTGTGAATAATTGTGACTTCGGAAATGCGGTATTTCCAGTAATGTTAGTAGCTTTGTACTAAATGTTTCGTAGGCTGCGACACGGCTAATCTAGGTCTCAAGGCTTCCACAGTGGAAAATGGTACCGGTATCGAAACTATAATTCTTGTTGAAAAATTAACTTTCAGTGGCGAAGAGCGTGTAATTTCAGGACTCGAAAATATGGTCTTTTACTACTCAAATCATTTGGCACAGCCCTAATTATGGTAAATTAGTTTTTCTTCGAGAATATGTGATTTTTTATTGTGAGAATAGAAAATGGCTGGAAATCGACTTCTGTTTTAGTTTAGAGTTTATATTTATCAAATGCAAATTGCAATATTGTCCTCTAATAGAAGTGTACTTATTTGTAGGCAGAAATGAATGCGGGCAGCTTGGACACGGCGGCACCGACCGTCATGACCTGCCGAAGAAAATCGAGTCCCTGTCGCAGTTCAAGGTGGTTCACGCCGCTGTCGGCCGGAATCATACCTTGTGCCTTACGGACTCTGGAAAAGTGTTTGCGTTTGGCGAAAACGCCCAAGGTCAACTTGGAATAGGTAGGAGGGTTGTACTTGATACATAATGTATCTTGCTTTCTTTGTGGCGAAAGCCTTTCAAATATCTACAAACTTATTAGTAGGGCGG
>ATSW01009707.1:0-17688 GCA_000444245.1 Botryllus schlosseri
ACCGTAACCGATGCCTGGAATGGCTACCACTCCGTGCCAATCAGAAAGGAGGACCGACACATCACGACTTTCATCACACCATGGGGACGCTATCGATACAAGGTTGCACCGCAAGGCTTCCTGGCGAGTGGTGACGCATATAATCAACGTTTCGACGCAATCATCTCCGACTTCCCAGACAAAGTGAAGTNNNTCGATGACACTTGCATGTGGGCGGANGACATTNAAACTGNNTTTCTTCAGACGTGCCGATGGCNTGATTTATGTGCCCGCAATGGCATCACTCTGAATCNNAAGAAATTTCAATTNGCNCAAGAAGAAGTGGACTTTGCTGGATTGACGATCTCNATGACCAACATCCGCCCATGCACCAAGTTCCTCAACGCAATAAGGGACTTCCCTACACCTGCTGACATTACCGGGGTGCGAGCATGGTTCGGACTGGTGAATCAAGCAGCGTACACCTTTGCCATGGCACAGCAGATGACGCCATTCAGAGACCTGCTGAAACCGGCCCGGAAATTTGCTTGGTCTGAAGAATTGGAACGCGCCTTCCAGCTGTCAAAAGAAGCGATCATTTCTGAAATTGAGAATGGNGTGAGACTCTTTGACCCTAGCCGACCAACATGCCTCGCGACTGATTGGTCTGAAACCGGGATTGGCTTTTTCATGACACAGAAGTACTGCAAGTGCGCTCCTGTGACGCCGTCCTGTTGTCCGGATGGATGGAAACTATGCCTGGTCGGAAGCCGTTTTACTCACCCAGCGGAGAGCAGATACGCCCCCATTGAGGGCGAAGCACTGGCTGTCGCATATGCGCTCCACCAAACGAGATATTACGTCCTTGGGTGCACCCAGCTGATCGTCGCCACTGATCATAAGCCTCTTGTGCGGGTCTTCAATGACAGGTCCNTGTCGGACATCACCAACAGACGGCTCCTCAACCTCAANGAAAAGANNCTTGGATACCGCTTTCAGATTGTCCANGTGCCCGGCAAGAGCAATCACGTTGCAGACGCTGCATCCAGGAACCCGCATGGCCCTCCCGTCAGGCTTGAGCTGCCCGGAGAGGCACCCGAAACTGATCTCACACCGCGCCGNCCTATCGCCGTGTCCANGATTCCGAGACTGATCGACGATGAGCCAGACTTTGCTGACGATGCNTCAACCGTGGCTGCCGTTACTGCCAGTCTTCGNGCCTCGACGACGGTTGTCACATGGGACATGGTACGTGAAGCTACCTCTTCTGATAGCGACCTTCAGCAACTGANCCNNTATATCAGTGAAGGATTTCCGACCGACCTCCGCANCATGCCTGCTAGCTTGCGTCCTTACCACAGGTTCTCGTCGATGCTNAGCACTGTGGANGGCGTTATTCTTATGGGACAACGGATCGTGATACCCTCGAGTCTGCGTCATGAGATCCTGACCGCGTTGCATGCNGGGCATCAGGGCACTTCTGCCATGAATGCTAGGGCGAGGGACTCCGTTTTTTGGCCACTGATCACAGTCGACATCTCTCGCATTAGAGACCAGTGTGGTCACTGCCACAGGATCGCNAAATCNAACCCCATGCAGCCTCCAGCCGTCCTGACACGCCCAGAGTACCCTTTCCAGATGATCTGCAGTGATTACTTTTCTCACAATGGCAAGGACTATGTTGTCATNGTNGATCGGTACTCTAACTGGCCNATTGNGTGTCACTCGAACTCTGGTGCCGATGGACTCATCTCGCAGCTACGGCAAACCTTCGTGACTTTTGGCATTCCAGAAGAGCTGACTTCTGATGGNGGGCCACANTNNACTGCTGGAAAGACCCAGGCATTCTTGAAATCGTGGGGCGTAACCCACAGAGTATCTTCGGTCGCCAACCCNCACGCGAACTGTCGAGCCGAACTTGCAGTCAAGACGGTGAAACGGATGCTCATGGACAACNCATCCAGNGGCGGCTCATTGGATGTTGACAAATTCCAACGAGCTATGTTGCTGTACCGCAATTCCATTGACCCGGTGACTAAGGTCTCCCCTGCGATGATCATATTCGGACGCCCTATTCGCGATGCTATCCCGATCCCATATGCGCGCTACGTACCCCATGAATCATGGCGAGAAATTGTAGCCCACCGGGAACTTGCCATGGCACGGCGACACTGTCGCGAATACGAAAAATGGAGCGAACACACCAAGATGCTGCCTGCTTTGAAAGTCGGTGACCATGTATACCTGCAGAATCTAGTTNGGAACCATCCGAAACGCTGGGAGAGAACAGGCGTNGTCGTCGAGGTGCGCCAGCATCACCAGTACGTCATTCGCGTTGACGGGTCTGGCCGCGTNACCATACGAAACCGACAACANTTGCGCCGCTTNACGCCATTCTCAGTGCCCGGACACCCGACATTTACAACGACACCGCTTCAGGATCCTGGACCTGCGACGGGCCACCCCGAGGTCCATACCACACCGTCTGCTGCCTCAGAACCAGCCGCTCAGCCGGAAAACTTGCCTAATGATGTCTACGAGCCTCCTGCAACGACGACCCCACGGCCACCGCTGGCCCTGGCTCGNTTACAGCCATACAACAAGCCAGGACTGTTAGAATCTCATCCCTTGCCCAGGTCACGACGCGCTGTCGTCNATCCTTGAGAGAGACTGTCTTTTGTGCTNATATCGCCTTGGCACTCCAAGACTCGTCTGTGGGGAGGGGAGATAGATAACCATGCTATCTCTCTCTACAGATCCTAGTCATCCTTTTCCTCACCCTTACTTGAGACTGAAATGCTAGGGGGGGAAGGATAGCAATTTACCATTTCGTTGCAATACGTTTCTTTCTGCGTTGTGATATTTATTTCCATTCTGTAAGGCTGTCGGAAAAGTATTTCATCCTTTGATATGCTTAGTAAATATAGGTAGACATACATGTTTGTTTACGAACCAATTCTCAAATTCAAATCGAATCAGTATTTACGACAATGTGCTACTTTTTAATACAATGCTTCAATAACTGTTTTCATCAATAACATGATATTAACTAATATGTTATCAAATTATAGACTCGTGGAGTGAATTATAATTGTAAAATATATTAAGGAAAAATAATTGTTACAGTTAGTCACAACACAATGATGATGATGATCACCGTTATTTTTGCATCAGCTTATCAGTCAAATCACATTGATTTGGCCATCAAGCAAATCCGTGAGCACTTATCACAATCTAAGCACTGCTGGCACTTTTTGAATTTCAAATATTAAGCAATTGTTTTGTGTAGGTTTGTCGATGCATTTTGGCGCTACTCAAAATACCATCGGTCTATACAATTTTTGTGACAGAGAACAGAATAGAATAGATTCACTTGGGTATTTTTTTTTGTGATCTGACATCGAGTCTGATGTATGATGCAATGAATGTTTAAATGCGAAAAGAAATTAGTAATTCGTTTTCAGATATTGGCATATTCAGAAGCCTTGCGATTTGAGACTTCATGTATCGTTCGTAATCATTCAAAGCGAATTTACCACCTATCATTAATCATTATAATTCGGGATTTTTAATAATATTTTGATATTTTGGATCGCTAAAATCTGGAGGCCAATACAGTAAAACATGTCAGATTTAAAGTCGTCACACGATGTTTAAAATCAGCCACAGAACATGGTTTTTCTGCATGTACCTGACACTTGATTGGTTTTTGCAGACTTTTGCAAATTCTGCTCTAAATTTCCACCACCAAATCACTTTGTGTGTGTTTTTACATGAAAAAAACTACATAAAACAGCAATTAGCCTAAAGGAAGGTATCACAATTTATAAGAGCCGTGACTCTGACGAATTGTCATGAGTTGATGTGGACGTCGCATTGTCTCACCATAATGAGATTGTCCATAACGATACCGATTTTGATAGGCGATTATGTGGGTTCCAGAGCCCGTAACCTGGAATTCTATCAATATTATGTTTCATTATTTTCTTAATCAGGGCGATTGCCAATATGTAACAATATTAATATAGTGATAAATAATGGTATAAAAGGTTGAGTTCAATATTATATAGATTGGTAGGTTATCCTACATTTAGGCCTACCTTGAATTTAAAACTGGCATTTTCTTTGCGGTCGCATAAAATATACCTTACATTTTTCAACTTTCCGCGTCATTCATACTGTTGTGATGTCATGAGTGATATTGGAATATTCGACCGGAAACCTAATACTCATTACTGTCAATGAATTTTTCATGGATTTCCTGTCTGACATCGCCATGACTTATTTTTTCAGGATTGCACAAAGTTCAAATCCAAGAAAACGGAACGAGGCCCATTATTACCTGGGTGGCGGGTCAGTGAAATAATCGATATTGTGTTTTTTTTGACATTTGCCTAACGTATTACCAGAGGTGCTCAGTAAGAATTACTTGTTTTTCTTAGCCGTTTTTGACGTAAAACTATGTACTTTTTACATTTTAACTTTTGTAAAGTAAATAAAAACTGCTAGACTCGAGTCGCAATTTTTCGTTGGCTTGACTTGACTCGGGTCATTTTCTTGCAAATGGATAATGACTCTTCCCGACTCGAGTCAATTTGTGCAATGACTCGACTTGTACTTTTTCAAATATACTGGGGTACATTTTAATCAATGATTTTCTACTTCTACTTGAGTATCAATTCCGAATACTACTTTATGACTCGCTACTTGTCAGTATATTTAAACCTTGTTTTGTAAGCTACTTGCGAGTTCGTGTGGATGTGTTTTAGCAGAAATTATCTTTTGTTCATTAAGTATTATGTCTCTGAGACAGTGGTTCTCAACCACCAGTTCCGCGGGCCGGTATCGGTGCTCCAAATATGTTAGAAATTTATATCTCAATTCCAAAACACAAGACGCTAAACGATTGTCCATAACTAGAAAAATAGAACATCACATTTTGAGTTCATTGAGAACTTGGAATGTATTTTTCTGCATGGTGTCGTAATAGAGAGTTCATGGTTTATTTTGGACGTATATCACAAATCACAATGGTGCAAATGCATGAAACTGTTTTAAATCAGCCTGTACAAATCGTTTCGGAGATAAGACTTATAAGCAAACTTTGTTAAATTTCGACAGTGCAATCAAGCAACACTTAGCATTATAGCAGAGGCATTTCTTTCAAAGAAAACCAAACAATCCCAATGAAGTTACAACAGGAATTTGCGAACTTCGCTTCTTAGAATTTGTAATAGAACTTATCAGTAATATAATTATGTAATATCAAACAGGCAGCACTAAATGAAGGTTCCAATATTACATTGTAGTTGCATTTGCATACATTTTTCATTATTAAATTTAGGGCTAATTTTCATTTTTGAAGGTTCATCGGTCAAAAAGGTTGAAAACCAATACTCTAACATCTTCACTGTAACGAATTTATGATATTTGCTGTATTGATGATAGCACTCTCGTTAAAGCCATGAATTGTGTCGTTTATCAGCTGCGTGTTGATGGTCTTTTGATTGAGTTAACATAACGTCGACCTCTTTGGCATTTAGCAATTAGCAATGTAAATATAATGTATATACATTGAGGGGTTTACCATCACATAGATGTAAATGCAAAACAAATATTTTCACATCAAATTGCAACACATTCGACGCAACATAAACTTGCGTATACTTTAAAATCATATCAGGTAAAATAAGCATTTCAATAGCAACTCGCTACTCATCCAACACAAGTCTTGTTGGCAACACAATCAGCATTAACAATAAAGTTCACTCTGCTGTGCTTCAAATTTGTTCCGCCAGGGTTAAGCATTAATCATAAATTGCATTCCTAACGACCTTAGTGGTATGCATTACAGCAGGTCTACGATACTCGCTATTATATGCAAAGGTCAAGTTACCTGTAGTACGTTATAACTCTTGTGAAATAATTTACAGTCATACAAATGTAATAGGCCTACCATAGAGATATATACAAAATCTTTAAAGCGTTATTAGCAAAAGCAACAAGCAAAATATATTTATCGTTCTGTTCTGTTAGTCACAGCTAGTGTGTGAATTATCATTTTTATATCTTGCTAGATCTTTAAATGGTGGTTCTAAAGTGGTGAGTGTTTTCGCTGCTTGTACAGATGCGAATTCCTTTTTTTTAAGTCAGTTTTTTAAAACGCTGACATAATAGCTGAACGGAATATGATTAAGATTTAGATTTGCGATTAAAGATTTTCCAGTCGGCGATGATGGGTTTGGTTTTCATAAAAAATCTAAAACTTGAAAAAGTAAATACTGTGGCTGGAAAGGTTCGCCTTAGGGCCGCAGTCTGCCAGTTGAGTAGCCATGCACTCACGATGAACTACATCTGGTCATCAAATACAAACCGCAATGCTGGCCCAAGCAATATTTTTGCTAGATATTGACGGGACTGGCAATGTTTCAATAAAGTTGACGAAGCATAAAGCGTTCATGATCCTGAAAGACCTTCTTGGTGTGATAACAACAAAGTTATTCATAATTCCGATAACCAGTTTTGGTGTGATAGCACTAAAAGTTTCTTGATAATCCAGAAAACCTGATTTGGTGTGACAATGACAAAAATTCATTCGTAATTCCAAAACCTGTTTTGGTGTGATTATGAAAAATTCATTCATAATTCTAAAAATCTGTTTGGTGTGATAATAACACAAAATACCTCCGAGATCTATGTTGAATGAATTAACGTTGTGATTATCAAACAGAATGCTGCCACAAATTCTTAGGTGTGTCGCGAATCTGTTTTGAATTTTGGACACGGTCCGACTGACTGAATAAATAAATATTAATAACATACACAGACAAGTATACCGGTGTACGAATTAATAGCACTCTTCGATAGTTGATGAATAAACTGTCAAACTTTATTGGCTTTATTTACTGGCTTTCTGTTTGGACTGAAATTCAGAGCTGTAAACGAGAGGGAGTGCTTGGCATTGGCTACAAAATCTTCATATCTTCTCAATGATGCAACCATTGCAGTAGCACGTGAAAATGACCTCTTCAAGCAATTTTTGAGCCAACACTACCTTCTCAGAGACGCGTATTCTGGTTCGACTCGTTAGTCAAACCACAAATTACAAACGACCAACCATTGTATGAGAGAACGTGTCAAATCTATGAATGTGACATCAAAATTGATTGACTTTGTTATATTACTCCTTGGGAATTACAATTGCAATGATGCAATTAAGACGGCTCTATTGACCTAGAAGGTTCCCGACCCCCATCATAAAACATTTAACCCTAATTTTATTACAACGATTTCTTATTTTATGTGTGGATATAAGGAATTGATCAGTTTAACACGATCACAAAGTCGGTTCATTATCATGTGTATGTGACTTTATGAATGAATTTATGTCATAATGTGCATGCTGTTTGTTAAATCCAGTTTTATTCGTCACAGGAAACGCAACAGCCGATCATGTGTTCATATAAACTAGTATTGGTAAAGTTTGATATGTGGGCGTTTCAATCAAAAGTCGAGAATTTCATTCAGAAGTCGATAAGGTAAGGGCTGTCTCTTTGATTTACTCTGGTGCCGACCAACCAACAGCAAATATCTTTCAAAATGCAAACATCTTTGCTGTTTTCGTGTTTCTGATGCAATCAAATCTGTGGTAACATGGCATCTGAATTGTGAGTTCATTTCCCAAAGACCGAGCTATAAAATATGAAATTTGGAGCAGAATTCCCTTGTAGTGAAATTGTTCCAGACCTGCCCGTGTTTGTAACGCAGTTAGATTAGAAGTCACCAACAATAGAATCTGTATCTTAAAAATAAACGATAATATCCTAATTTGCCTTTGTCAAAAGCTGGTATTGCTTCCACTACCGTGAGTGTCACGCGTACTTGGCCTCATGCAACACTTTTGTTTCAAAGCATAGAGCGAGTCATCATCCATTTTTCGATGCGGCTCGCCCATATCCTGTTCTGTTTAATGCCGTCGTGAATCTCACTTAGGGCAATGCTATCGAGAATGATCGCGAAGTGGTCAGGTTTTTCATTACCGAACGTCGCAGAAAACTGAATGTGTCACTTGTAGGACTGTATAATCTCGAGGCATTACATGTCATTTGATGATATCGCGTTCTAATAATAACAAGCGTACTTTTGATGGCGGAAATATCAGGCCTTGTATCAATTCTTTTAGGTTATATAAACCCTGTGGACTAGTAAGCCTCCAGCCTTGATGAAAATGCAAAATTATCTTCAATTTCACTGAGCAGAAATGTAATACTGGTGCCACCTAAGAGGATTATGTAATCAGTAATCTCACACTGATAGGGCTGGGTCAGAATCGAGTCAAATATTTGAGCGAAAATATCACAGGCTGACAACATCACTCAGAGTCACCTGTCTCACGCGGATTCTCGTGTTTCCACAGAGATATCTTACTCGTCGGTCATCGCCAAGCCTTTGCGTGGATCGACAGCTGGTACGACATGACGCCGGAGAAAATGAAGGAGTATGAAAGCAAGCTACAGGCCGAAACCAATTCCAAGGTGAAAGGTCGAAAGAAGTCGTCCGTGAGACAAAGCCGTGAGTTTGTATTTGTAGCAGACTTGTAGAAACTCTCAATCTAGCAGTTGACGGTCAACTAACTACTCATTTTTCAGTAGTTCTCTAGTTCCAGTGGCGCGTTGTGAGCAGTTCTAGTTGTGGATTTAGAAAGTAAGTAGTTCTAGTTCTAGTTGCAAATTAAAAAAAAAAGTGGTTGGTTAGTTCTAGTTGTGGATTTAGAAAGTAAGTAGTTCTAGTTCTACTTGTGGATTTTGAAAAGTGGGTAGTTCTAGTTCCAGTTGTGCATTTAGAAAGTAAGTAGTGCTAGTTCTAGTTGCAAATTTTGAAAAGTTGGTAGTGTTCTAGTTCCAGTTGCTGTCCAACTAGAAAATCACGTACCATCGTTAGGCGTGGATCGGAATACCGATGTTATTTCTGCCAGTGCTAGCTCAGAGTCGTCGCTATAAACAGCTTCGTTGCCATGGGGTGGGGTGGGGGGCTGTTGGTCGAACCCCTCCCATTTCAAACTCGAAACCCCGTCATCCTGAATGCCGATTCCATCTCTGACATTTCTGAGCTCGTTTGCTGTTCAGTAATTCATATCATCAGCTATTAGTAGGGCAAGTTTTTGCTACTTTTGCAACTTTTATTTACGGCTTCCTACATCTTTCTTCAGAAGCTATATAGAGAGCTGTTTTAAGCTGTTTGGAGGATTCTTATATTGCAACATTTTGTAACTTTTTCCATTTTTCATGCAACTAAATTTTCCCTGGAAATATTTGGCACTATATGTAATTAGATCGCTTGATTATTTCACTGTCGTTTAAATTTGAGGTCCTTTCTGATTTGACGTACATTCATGCTAGACCGCCAAAAATTATATTTTCACTGGGTCAATTTTTTCAGGCTATTTATTTTGTTGAAGTCCGTAAATGCAACTTTTTACTGCATTTTTGTGAAAAATAAATGCAACTTTTGTGAAAAATGAATGCAACTTTCCACAGACTTGACTGCAACAAAAACTTGCCCTAGTTATTAGTCAGTGGTATTTTAGTTTAGGTCCTTAGTTGACTTTCTAGTTTTAATTGAAAGTTGCCTAGGTCTAGTTATGAGTTTAGCTAATCCAAGTAATCTTTACAAGCTTGGGATTTGTGAGCATGTCACGAAAACTGATCCATTCCTCTTTGTCCAGGTACGTCCGCGAGCAGTTCGACCGCTTCGGATATCGACAACGAAGATGTTTTTTACGACACGTCCTAAGTATTATTTGTCGCCCAACTTTTAGCGTGAAGAGTCTTTTCCGGTTTTCCTCTTTTTTTGCCATCTTCTTATACTATTCTAATTATTTTTGAAAGATCATTGTGAGCCCGCAATAATTTATTAGTTTATGCTAACGGAAGCACGCACAGTCCCAAACTTGCTATTTGTGTACAGTGCACAAAGTGTGCATTATTATCGTAGCTTTCCATACTCACGACAAGTGCTAACTGCCACTAACAATAACAATGATTCGAAGGTAGAGAGGGTCAAAGTAGTCAATGTTGGTACTCGGATGGAAGTAAATTGCAACTCAATTGCAAGTAGAAGTAGCAATTCCCAAGACGTGTAAAAACTACATCAAGGAGGGAATTAGTTGGCGAAGTACCCGAGTATATGTGGTAGTCGAAAAAGTAGATTTAGTCGAGGGGCAGTCAATCAGGGGTGGGGTGCCCACTTTCGATAACGCAAAATGACTAATAGCGCAACAAATCTATAGAATCTCCGAAAATATATTCAGCCTGGATGTTCAAAATAACGTTTCCTGGATTTCCAGGGATTCACTGACTATATTATCAGGTTGCGTAAAAAATCGCTGCACACCAAATTTGGCTCGATTCCAACTGGTAAATTTTGAATTTTTTTTTCCAAAATTCACTACCTACCATGTGAAATTGTTGAGCTGTCACCAAAAACGATGCAGAACAAATTTGACGCAGTTATTCATTAATGATTATTGGATTACCCACAATACAAAAGCCTACGCGTTTTATTAATGATATTGTGACCAAATTTTTATTGAAGACGTGAACTTTTAAAAGGTGAAGCCACATGTTATCAAAGTTTCTGCCGATTTAATTAAGCCGTGTATCGCAAATGATGTTGACCGACGAAACAGCACTATGGGTTTTATGATACAAATGAATGTGCAGAGTTACTGAGAATGAAACGTGTTTTAGACTATCACATGCAACTATGACAAAAACTTTACCGTAATCTCCCATGTTTCAGTAAATACTTTTTTTGTAGTGCTCGTATTTTATGTACATGGTTTTCTATGTGCTTGGATCGCCATTTATATCGTTTTCTCAAATTATGTAGAAACGTCATAACGTACACGCGGAGATTGAGGTTATGTACCAAATTGCATTTTTTTCTGTAATTTGGCTGGGAGCGTTTCTACATTCGGAAAGGGATAAGCTCTGAATACAATGCATGCTTTCTCTGTGAAAGGTTTTTTTAACGGTCTTCATGAATAAACACGTGAATGAGAAAAGACGGGTTGGATTGCTGTTCATCTAGTGTTGGGGTTTTTAGGGTTGGGCGCAATCTGAATCGAGTATTAATTCGAGTTGATTAGTGAGAGTGTGAGGTATGATTTTCCGAGTACTGAAATTATATGTGCTTCTTGCCACTGAGTTAATTTATCTTGGTACACTATGGATGTCTGTGAACTTCGATGGGTCGGATCGTGGCATACGAACATGTAGTGAAAAAGGTATTGTCATTTGTCAAAAAGCGGAATGAGAAAGGCGGGCATTAACAAAAAATAGAAGGAACGTATTTGAAACTGCCTCGCCATTCGTACTTTTGTGGTGTCATTATGGGTAATACTTGAATACTCTACTCGCGACCCCAATGGGGTTGTAAAGCCTCTGGGGTCGCGGAGATGAAAATTAAATATGAATGACTATTTCAAGAATGCTGGTTACGCGGATGCTATCGGCGGCTCCTATATCTGAATATTCAAGTTCATTTTTCGAGATTGAAGAAAACACGACGGGAATGCGAATCCACCGAGCGAGATAGTGTAATGGTTATGCGTCCGGCTTCTCGAGCGGTAGGTCGTGGGTTCGATCCCCGGGTCATACCAAAGACTCGAAAAATGGTATCCGCAGCAATCCTGCTAGGCGCTCAGCAATCACGGATAGCATGGAGGAGAAAAAAAACGGGGGCGCAGACTAGATGACCTCATGGGGCCGTATCGCAACTCCGTCGCCAAAGCATCTCGATGGTGCAGGCGAGAAAGAATATCATATCTCTCTCTCTCTCTCTCTCTCATAGGGTAAGTCAGATCAGTCGAAGCATCATTTTAAAACCGTCACTAACAATTTCCCCTCTAATTTTCGAGGGGCGCAATGCTTGGACAACAGTGCGTAACGACTAAAAAAAGGGCATCACATCGATTTTTTTTTGTGCGCAACTTCGATTTTCTGTGCGCAGAGACCGTCTCAGCTCTGCGCACGTGCGCAGCTTAGAGGGAACATTGGTCACCAACTATAACTAAGGTTAGCATGTGACCGGCACTATGAAGTCGGCAACATAATCCAAAAGTCATTAATTTTTCGTTCAGGAAAACTGCAAGAGACCAATAGCGCCATGAGTTAAATGTGTTGGGATTGATCAAAAAAACTTTTTTTCTTCAAATTTCACTCGCTTAAGGGGACTATCAACCCAAAAATATCAAAATTTTCGTCTTTCTCTTTTCTGGTAGGAAGTATTAACATTGTGTCTCTGCTGTCACCTCATGGCCTTATTTCACCCGAACAATACCTAAACACTGCAAAATTTCAATTTTATTTTTCTTGGATAAAATGCGTGGGGGTGTTTTTTCAAGTTCCAACCAAAAGATCGCATGTTTCGTCCGATAACTCTATAAAATATACGGTTTGGTCGTTATAAAATATATATATATCTATATCATCCCCGGGTACAAATTAGTTAGATTGCTGACAGTAGTCATTCTAGCATTTTGGCACTCATTCTTATCATTACATCAGTAACACTTGTTCATTGACTTTTTTACGTTTGAAATGTTTGATAGTCATTTTCTCAACTGTAAAATTTTGTTACGTACGGTTGCATCACGGTAAACCAATAATTTGCGTGAAATATTTGTCGTAAATGTGTGACTCAAGGTTTTTTGAAAACCTGACATTCAGACCTGTGCTATGCAAAACATTTTTAGTCTTAGGTCTACCAAGTCGAAAGGTACAGAACGTCACAGTAAGCTTACAGCAAATTTATGACAAAAATTTCGAAATGAAATTTCTCCGAGATGGGTTGCACATAATCATTTAAATTTTAGCATAGCACAGCACTGTCCTAGTATTTCCTAAAGAAGGCGTTGGATCGTAAAAAGTGCTTGACAATATCGAGATTTTGCATTCCCTGTGTTGGTGCATTTTCTGTCGATGAAATCCAGAAAAATCCACAATCTGCGGGAAAGAACGAAAATTTTGGTTTTTTGTTTATAGCACAGCGACATCTAGCAGCTGTGAAAATTTCATGGTGATGGCCGGGGTAGCCATCCGAAATTTAGGTATTTGGGTTGCTGGTCCCCTTAATGACAAAATTGTCAGGTTGCCTAAAAATACGCTACACACCAAATTTGGGTCAATTCCGACCAGTAAAGGCCGTGCAATCTTAAATCGAAATTTCGCCCATTTTTTAATTTACGGTGGCAAATTTCGACCCTTCGATATGACCAAATATCGTTTTTCCAGGCATGCCTGAAGAGAAAATGATGCCTTTTTCACGGGTTTACATCTTGATACTGGGCTGTGATAGAGTTGATATAATGAAATTGTTAATTAATGAACATCAATTTGACACTGATTTGCTGGAAATGAGTCAACGAAATTGAAATAGTGTCCTTAAAACGATGGTGATATATAGGCCTATTAGCAAATAAAATACTTTTAAGGCTGAAATCGGGCACTATGAAGAGAAAATGAACTGACGCACTGGTAAAATACAGCAAAATATATCTCCCCGGTTAATATCGATACCCGAACGTATCTTTTGTCGTGCCGATGTAGATTTGACGCCGTTGTGGCTGTTTTCTTCGCAATGCGTTACGATATTTGCTTTTCACGACTCCTATATAGGCTACATCTACAAAGCTAATTACGAATGCTGATGCATTGTTTTTTAATTTTAGCGGATCCGCATCATCACAGGCCATTTATATGTAACCGTAGTGAACTAGTGAACAATGAGACGTTTTGAGGTATGTGATGTTGGCAGTGCAGTAAGGAGGGATGGTTCCGTGCCTTTTCTCCTGCAGTTAGAGAGTTTGCGGGTTCGACTGACAGTTCAATCCACAAGATTGCGATCCAATGAAAAGATAAGAAGTAAGCAAACATTGCACTATGAGTTGAACATGGCGTATCTACGGGGTCGCCTCAAATACCGAAACACGAGACCAGCAACCTAATGATGACCTGAGATTCCTTGAACATCGAATCGTGAGATACTCGAATTCCTTTAATATAAATGTCTGGAGAATGAAATTGGATCTCCGAAAGTCGACATAATGTCTCGTAAGTAGTAGTTCGCTTGCCAGGAGAATATAGACAATCCACCGCAGAATATCGAAAAAAAGTCATAATGCGTTGTGAAGACAACATCCGCAAGCTCATTTGCTCTGATTACGTGAAATTCACACTAGTGACAAAAGATATCGCTCAAAGTCTGGGAAATGTATTCCACCTGCTCGGCAATTTATTCTTTCTTTATGGTCCCGAATATTGCTGAAAGTATTCATATGCGAAATGCGATGTATGTCACTATATGGTGTTCGCGGGGCCCTTTCAATGTAGTTTAGGGTTGCCATACGTCCGGAAATTTCATTGTAAAATTGCGTCCGGATGGAATTTCTAAATTATGCCTAAATGTCCGGACTTTTGAAGGCTTGAAGTAAGCTCATATTTATTCGCAAATCAAAACAATAATATTTTGGGCAGAGGGCTATATGAAATTTTTTTCGCGTTGCACGCGATTTAGCATCACTTGTATTCATTTTAATATGGGGATTACGACAACCACCCTCGCAATAACTGCGATCAAAAATAAATAAAAATAGCATTCATTTACTGAAATGAGTCTAATTGTTATCGCAATTACAAGATAACGACATATTCATAGAGTCTGTTCAGGCTCTAAATCTGGGGGTAGTTTGCCGTTATTCTGGGGTTCGCGAACGTAATCCGCTTCCAAAATAGGCCGTGGGCCGTAGGTCGCTGGGCCAATGTGCCGACCTTCATATAGCAATCAGCTCATCAAATTTGGAGCTGGGCCACGGCAAATTGGAAATGCAGTCGCGACCATAAAAAATTGGAAACCACCGGATGTGCGGTGTTCATATAGCTCGGTGGTGCAGTGGGCAGCAGCATTAGGCTGATAAATAATCTTACCGGTGTGACATGAACAATGAACATGACTTAACGATGTAGGCCTACATTACGCTCCTTGCATTTTTGAAGTCATCATCCTACAACAGCTCTACCGCTAACTCTGATCATGTGAGCGGGGAGAGGAACAAAATTATATAGTAATATATGGAAGAACCAATATTATTGACACACTTCATTCAAATCATATAACGACAAGTTGCATATGATAAGCCGAAGCCCACAGAAGGTGCATCGATTAACCTACGGTGGGCCCAAAATCAGTGTTTATTTGTGCGGAAGGGGTCTGAAAAATGTGACTTCAGACCTGGTTACAACTTACAACCACATACTCCCGAACCGGATCGTGACAACATCTAGTCCAGAGGTCTCAAACACGCGGCCCGCGTTTTGTGCGGCCCGCGACTGCATTTTGGAATTTCAAGTATTCAAGGGCCATATATCTTTTTATATATAAGAGCTAAAGTTCAAGCTAAAACTTCTATAAAAATCACTGGAATCTCAACAAACTTCACTATCCCATCACTTTTAAAGAAACGGACTTTCAGCATTCCCGTGGCCACTTACTGGCCACGGATAATTTCGTGGCCGGCCACAGGCCACGACCATGAAAAGTGCTATTCTGTGGCCAGCCATGGTGATTTTCATTATAGAAATTAAACATGGAACGGCAACGACCGATTTTGCAGCTTCGTTCCGCTTCGCCGAGGCTGGAGTGGAAAATCGTTTTGCGTAAGCGACTGTAGGATTTCTGGCAATCCAAAAGCTATCTTCCCGAGCGCAGAAATTACTGAATCTGGTCTTGATCGAAAGCTACTGTTGCACCGATTCCGAAAATATAAAGTAAATTATTGATCAGGCCCTGATCCACCTAGAATACGTCCTCCAAGTCTGAAATATCGGCATTGTTCGAACAATCGGAGAGTCGAGACGGGTCATTGTTATGGTTATTGTGTTGCGGTTACCCGATTGTTCTGAACAATGCCGATATTTCAGACTTCGGCCCTTTTCATACCGGATTTACGAAACTCTTTCGGGAACAAGTTCCGAAACAAGCGATGTTCACATAGAGAAAAAATTACCGAAACAGTTCCGGGAAAAGTTACCGCGAACTTGTGTTCACTTCACACAGGTCGTTTTTTCGGTAAATTCGCGGGAAATTATGGCCAGTATGAACGCGATTCTCCATAAGTGTTAATAGTTACGAAACCATGTCTGTGGGGTGTTCCAGTTGTAATATGCTTGTGGAAAACAATGTGGGAGAGGCATATACGTGANATGCGGAGAAGTTGACTCCAACTTTTAGCTATGGGAGAGAGAGAGAGAGAGATATGGTATTCTTTTTCGCCTGCATCATCGAGATGCTTTGACGACGGAGTTGNGATACGGCCCCANGAGGTCANCTAGTCTGCGCCCCCGTTTTTTTTCTCCTCCATGCTATCCATGATTGCTGAGCGCCTAGCANGATAGCTGCGGATACCAATTTTCGAGTCTTTGGTATGACCCGGCCGGGGATCGAACCCACGACCTACCGCTCGAGAAGCCGGACGCATAACCATTACACTATCTCGCTCGGTGATGTTGCGGATATGCCTTCTCGAAGTGTATGGGGCTCTATACTCGAGAGAGAAACATTTGGTGTACTCTGCGACGAGCTTCGAGACCATAACGAAAGGCAGCAAGCAAATTACACGAACTCAATTTCTCTTGCTTGCTGAGTAGCTGTCGCTGTTTGGAGGCTAGCCAATGAAGCCAATCGTTTATAGATCAAGGTAAACATCAGATGTATTTTAAGAAGGCAACTGTTGCAAGTTGATTTTAATAAAAATTGCTGGTGCCTAGAAGGGCTAGCCACAATGATTCGAGTACTCGAATCTGAATCGAGTATTAACTTTATTGATTCGAGGCGAGTAGTAAAATACTACTTTTCGAGTAGGCTACTGAAATTATACTGAAAGTTGATTTACTAACGAGAATTATACCGTAGTTTTGATAAACTTTTCCACTGAGTAAGCCTTGAAACCTTGATTGGCCGTGTCGCAACATACGAGATATAGTACAAAGCTACGAACGTTGCTGGAAATAACACATTTCCGAAGTCATGACCATCCCATATAACACTGTCAAGCAGTGCAATGAAAACGGTATGGTCGAAAAAACATTAAAGTATCTTTAATGTGACGGACAATAGGCGTTATGTTCTTTATGGTGGCATAAAAGGTAGCCTACNCATTTGAATTTTGGCATGGTACATTGTGTTGTGATGTCATCATGATGATACTCGACTCGAAGCGTAATAAGTGATTCAGAATCGAATCACTCAGGTACTCAATTTTGCCCAGCCCTAGTGCATAGTAATATTTCTATATTTGTCATGGCGGAATGTCAGCCAGTTTTTGCGTAGCATACCACTGCAAAAAGGTCAGACAAATTTGGTCTTGAATCATTATGTCAGAAAAAGAAGTCTGAAAGACCAATTGTTCTTGCCAAGTAGGCTACTTTCTGTCTCAAAAGTAAGACNCAAATTNATGNAAAATAGACTTAAACTGGAAACTGANCAATCAACANAATGACTTGGACTCGAGTCATAAAACCATGACTCGAACTCGACGCTCTGCTCGATGAGTTGGACTCGGATTTGACTNGGTGATAAATTGAAAATGACTCGACTTGAATCTAGTCAAAACTATTGAAGTGGGATCGACTTGTGACTTGGTTACAACCC
>ATSW01009709.1:0-23806 GCA_000444245.1 Botryllus schlosseri
AAAGAGGACAAATCCTCTTAAAAGAGGACGTATGGTAACCCTCCGCTGGCTGGCATGGGCGCTGTAAATATTATCTTGATTTTCGACCAACATCAAACGGTCGTTACAATGCAGCTTTTCGAATGCATATCTACGATAACTGCCGATTGAAACACAAAATCTGAACTCGTTGATGTGAAACAGACACGACTTGGAATTCCTGGAGTCCTTACACTCCGTGTAATACGACGTGTGGAGAAGGATATCAAACGCGCTACCGAACGTGTCCAGTAGCGGGAGCATGCGAAGGCCCGTCCGTTGAGTACCAGTCGTGTGACAATGTCGCGTGCTTGCCAGAACCTCCTCGTACGTATGTAAAGGTTTAACGTAATACAAGTATTGCAATTGCACCTCATTACTGTGAGACGATACATGGCCAATTGACAGGCCTATATATAGATTTTTGAAAGCGTTATAGCCTCATGCATGATGCATACAAAAACAACACTGCCATCAATTGCGCTTGATTGCAGATATTTGGGGCGTAATATTTTAAGATTTGGATACCGACTGTGCAAAACTGTCAAATTATTTGCATGCGAATACAACTCGGCCTCCATTCTATACTATGCAGGTCCGATTAGCGATTACACTCTCATACAATTGAGTAAACATGCATTAGAACGAGCTCATCTTAGCTCATTTATCCAAAGTCTCTCAAGGCCAGCACAGATCACCTGAAATGAGTTATAAAGACTTAGTAGCCGATATTCCGCGGAATTTCCGCTTTGACGAGAACTCCTTTCAGTCACCTATTCCGACAATGCTGTTTCAAATGCCGCCTGCTAAATTTACTGATTGCGTTTGTTAAGACAGAAATGTTAGTTGCGCATAATTCTCAGAATGTAAATTCATAAAATGATACACTCTGACACTTGATATTGTATTGTTAGATGTCGCAAGACTGCAATCGTTCATAGTTCGGAGCCCGTGTAACATAGGCTATAGTCGACGCTACGACGTGTTGTAGAAGTGAAGTGTAGCCTATTTCTTATCGCCAGCCCTGTGTTTTTCAGCGACATGTACACAAAATTGCTTGCAACCTCATACGTTTAATATTTAGCTTCGGAGTGGGGGAGTTGGGGTCCGTATAGTACTTGCACAGCGACATGCGGAGTCGGAAGGCAAATAAGACTTCGCAGTTGCTTATCGGAAAGCGGCTGCACGGGAGACTCATTGCAACACAAACCATGCACAGCAGATCCATGTCCTGGTGAGTAATCTCTACCGTATACCGAGCAAAATTATATGCTGGACCGATATTAATATCGGTTCAGAGATTGTACAGTGAAGATTCACTTTACATGTTACACGTTCNATTGCGTAACGAGTAACNATGTCTTTGTATTATTGTACCATGACGTGTAAAGTATACCAGTTTCTTCTCTATACAGCATGTAACTTCACCGCCGCCATTGAGGATAGAGACGATTGTGGCTTNCCGGGAATCTCGCTCACGGTAATCCCTTTCATANATCGCCTTATTCCAGNGTTCCGATGTTTGCGCACCACATCNGAACTTNGCTNTTCTATTCTACTACGGAGTCTCATAANGANAGTTGAAGATAGCATCTGTTCTTACGACCTGATNGTTTGTTGGCAGTCCTGNAAACTTGGAGATCTGGATCAAAGTGAATAAGNAATACAGGAATCAATCAGTGAATAACTTATGTTTCAACCTAGTTATGCCATTAATTCCGCCTTGCTAATACGTTCGCCGGGGAGGAACCCATTGACTGCGCNATGTGGTGAACGAACAGCGCTAATTAGCAGAATCAGCTGTNTTAATTAAAAGTAATTTNACGAACGTAGCAGAATATTTCCTNCGTTTACCACATGGTTGAGAACCAGCGCTCTATTCAGAGACACAGACTGATATGAGACGAAATCATTTTAGGATTGCAGAGACCGAGGATGTTGTTACGACGACGCAGAGGACGGTCTTATATGGTGCTTTCACACAGCGGACTCCTCAAGTATGTCCTGAGTAAAAGTGTCTCTCTCGCTGTCTGATTAGTGGCGANGTTTCAACTTTTATTTTNTTCAGGTCGCTTGCAAAATGGAACATCAGCTGAACCGGAAACAGACGCAAATCCGGAGCGAGCATAGATAAAAGTTTTTCCGCCCGATACCCACTACCCCNTATACGATACTGCTGTAATATTTATCACTGATATCAGNTCATATCAGATTATTTATAGACAGTTGTTGCTCCACCTGTTTGCATCTTTACTCGCCTTTTTGATTGTGGGATTNTAGGATTTGAATGTGTCGTTGGTAAGAGCGTTTGATNCCTATAACGTAATAAATATTTATTATATNCGTCATGATGNAGCACTGAATTCAAAACTCTTCAGTGAGNACAGGACGNATATATTATAGAACGCTGGCACAATGCATGTGGTGCTCCATACTAGAGGTCGACCGATATTGATTTTTGCGCAGGCCGACATCGATTATTAGCCTATTTATCGACACANTCGCAAGGCCGATAACCGATATTATTATGGTAGGAGCAGAGAACCATTTCGNCAAAAATATTATATNTTNGNCNNGATGGCACTNGCCTACATGCCACAGAAAGCTGAACAACAAACAAGAAAGCTCAAATTAAAAAGAATTATTGCTTAATTGTGCATATTCATTGAAATTTGGGATAACCCAGAAAGCAAAACGTGATACAGGATTGCAGATCAGTCCGGTAGAGGTAGATTGTAATGCAGGAAGCATAGTTTCTCTGCATGCTCACCCAGTTAAACTCGTCCTGCAAGGGTAAATCTGTCACGTATCGCCCTTTGCGACGTCGATTTCTTGAGATTGAGAACACGGAGCATTAAATTTTAAAAGATTTTGAATTTATTTTATATATAAAATGTCGGCCTTCATAGGGCGGTAAAGTTCAAAATATCGGCCCAGGTCGATAATCGGTCGACCTCTACTCCATACCGCCCGGCAAACCTGTACTGCGTTCAGCGGTCAGAGTACAGAGAGTACAATCTCTATAGTCAGAGTTTGCGTTGAACCTGCTTTTGAAATAAATCTGGGGAATCCCCTAACTTATCGAATGGCAGTTCTGGAATTTTCAAATTGGGTCAAGCGTCAAATATTTTCGTGGTATTCAACTCCAGGCCGGAAATCCTGTTAACGTATCCAGGGCTGTCACTTTCGCTTTAGGATTTTGCAATACATTGCACAGATCCATACGCAGCGCAGGAGTCAAGACATAGTAATGGGCCTATCATAGGGTTACCATATTTTTGTAACACAAATTCCGGACGCTTTTTAGCGCCCACTAGCGGATTTCAAAATGAGGCGTGAGAACATTGTAGATCAATAAGACGTCACACTAGCAAAGCTTTGTCTATCGACTATAGAGGTAGTCACGATCCGGTTCAGGAGTACGTGGCTGTGTGTTGTGAGTTGTAACCAGGGTCGAAGCCACCTTTTTTCAGCCCCCTCCCGCCAAAATAAACCATGATCTTGGGCCCACCGTAGGGTAATCGATTTAACTTCTGGGGGCCTTCTGGTAGTTAAGTGATTTGAATGAATTATGACAATAATATTGGTTCATCCACATATTGCTATTATTTGATCCTCTCTCCGCCAACACGATCAGAGTTAGCGGTATAGCTGATGGAGGATTATGACTTCGAAAATGCAAGGAGCGTAATTGTACATCGTTAAGTCATATTCATGTAACACCGCTAAGATTATTTATCAGCCTAATGCCTGTGCACACTGCACCACTGAGCTATATCAACACCGCACATCCGGTAGTTTCCAACCTTTTATGGTAGCGACTCCATTTCCAATTTGAAAATGTTCCGCGACCCAGCTCAAAATTTGATAAGATGATTACTAATTAAAGGTCGGCACATTTGCCCAGAATTACCCACGGCCTATTTTGGAAGCTGATTACGTTCAACATCTTCGCTAACCCCAGAATAAAGGCAAACTATCACCAGGTTTGGAGCCACTATATTTTAATAAAGCATCCAAACGGCATAAACAGACTCCACGAATATACCGTTATCTTGTAATTGCAATTACAATTAGACTTATTTCTGTAAATGAATGTTATTTTTTTTATTTTTGATCGCAGTTTATGCGAGGGGGGTAATCCCCATATTAAAACCAACATATGTTATACTAAATCGCGCCTAGCGCGAAAAAGTTCAAGTAGCATAAATCTGCCCGAAACTAATATTATTATGTTGATTTAGGAAAAAATATGAGCTTACTTCAAAATTCCGGACATTTAGGCATATTTTCGAAATTCCTCCCGGACGCAGTTTCAACAGCGAAATTCCGGACATGTCCGGGAAATTCCGGACGTATGGCAACCCTAGCCTATCATCATTTCAGCTACGACCTATATTGCTGTCGCAGCGGTGGAATTGCCCACAACTCCACCAGCAATCCAATTATCACCCATGCAGTCTAGCAGTCTCAGATGATTGTTCTCTCACTCCCTACTACCATGCTGTACCGATAACGATATTTATTTGAAAGTGTCATATCGAATCGATATCGTCAGTCGGTCCCTAATCTAGGGTTACCATACTTTGTAATCGGGAAGGAGGACACTTTTACCAAATCAGAAAAGTTAGTTGCATGACCAAGACTGAAATCAGCGGATTTTGCTATTTTTGCTGGAAAATTTGTGGAGTTGACTAAAAAAAGATCATCACTTTCGTTCGACTCCCGATTTACACACTTTTTCCTTCAATTTAGTGGTGTTGACTAAAGAAAAAGTCACTTTCGATTAGGGTTACCAACTTACCATACGTCCTCCTTTAGGGGGATTTGTCCTACTTTTCAGGTTATTGAAAATGTCCTCCTCCGACGCCTAAATGTCCTCCTTTTTGGCAATTCGTCCTCCTTTACAGCTTTTACAGCTAAGATAATGGACAGATTCGAGTGAATATGGGTATAAATGACGCTAAATTGCAAAGACGGATGTTAGGCGTCAAAAACCTGACGGACGGACGTTAGGCGTCAAAAACCTGAAAAAGGAGGACAAATCCAGGAGGACGTATGGAAATCCTACTATAATCACGATTACGAATTACGATATAAACTATGGTGACGTCACAGTGGGTTCAGAATGAAAAGTAACTCATTACTATGCAGTTAATTCATCATTGGGCTTGGAAGAAATTGAATAAGCGAATATTTGAGTCACCCTTTAATTAGGCTTACGAAAACCACACGAAGGCATATAAACCGTCGAAACTTTTTGTGAATAGCCAGAAAACACTTGGTGGTTGCGGAATGTACATTACATTCATACATACAATGCATATAGGGAGGACGAAATATCGGGCAACGCAAAACATCACGTTAAAACGAGACTTGAAATACTATGCGCCAAATATAGTTAATGCCACTTTTGAGTAATCGAATATTACCACCTTGACATAACGCATGACTGATGTTACGCCACCAGCCAATGGACAATCTTTCCAATTTCTCTGTAACTATCCCAAGGCGATGGTCAGCTAATCCGATGAACCTATTCTTGGAACTGTAAGAAATAGTAATTGCTTTATTGGACATCGTTCCAGTCGTTTCCCACGATGACTATGTTTTACACCTAATAATCACTAGCTGTAAATACCAAGTATTCTAATTCTTCCCCATACGACGATAGTAAATAAGTCATTTACGATGTCATCTCTCCGGAAGAAGAAGTTGTGAGTTATGCACTTGTCGAGTGATGCTTATATAAATGGTCAGATAGTTTATTCAAACATTTTTGCAAGGGGTCTACTGAATCAGGGTGCACTAGTAACTTCGGATGTATCTTTGCAGTTTTCTTAGCCGTAAGTAAGATTAATACCAGTACTTGACGGGCAGAAATGAAATCGATATACCTAGCTCTGTTAGCCTTAGCATCAACTGCATCAGCATTTCTGTATCCAACGGATACCGGTACGCAAGATACTGGCAGTTGGTCGGATTGGGGTCCTTGGTCTCCGTGTTCATCGTCATGCATGGTCAGTCGCGTCAGGAAATGCAACGCCAAGACATCAGGGTCCGTATTGCGTTTGGGTTTGCACACTTCCTTTGATTATAACTAGTATCACTTCAGATCATCTATTGACCTGACCACATTGATGCTTCTTGAGAGTATGGGAAGCTCTGGATCGTCATCTAGTATCTCATCTTTTCTTCCACTCATTGCTAGTGGCGGGTAAGTTGTGTTAGCTACCGATCTCCACGCTTTAATTTCGGAAATGTTCTGATAATTCCAAAAGTTAACGACCATAGAGCAGGCTAGCTTTGGAATGAAATGAGGGTAAGGTTCCAATATCACGCTAATAGAGACGATTCCGATTAGGTTGACAGAAGCGAATGCGATTGCTGCAAAATCCCACTCGTTTCCACGGAATCAGGATTATTCATGATTACATTTAGATTGGCTCTGTGTCTAAACATGTTCAAAGACTGAATAGCGATTGAGGTATTATTTGAGTTACTATAAAACAAAGTATACAATGTGTGTTGTATATATATTTCCTTGGTTACGTCACAAATTATCAATGACGTCACTTTTCGCTGACGGTTCTTTCTTCCATTTTCCAACCTCGCCCATATTGACCAGATGTGTTTGGGCGTATAAAAACAATAGATTGCAACTGTGAATGAAGAACAACGAATTATATAAATTTGTCATTCTATTATATTTGATAATTCCAACAAAATGACGTAAAACGAGAGCGAGGTTCTGTCATAACAATTACCCCATCACGTAAATACGGTATATAGCGTATTACTTAGGGTTACCATACGTCCTCTTTGAAGAGGATTCGTCCTCTTTTTTGACTTTTTGGAAATTGTCCTCGGAGGACGCCCTTTTGTCCTCTTTTTTTTGCGATTTTGTCCTCTTTTTTGTGAATTTTTGACATATTTATAGCAAAATTCGACTGAGACGCAGTGAATTAGCACCGAAGTGACGCTCCGGCGCATATTTCGGGAGCAGAGTGGTAAGTTGGCCTTTTTGAACCACCCGATAACGTGAAGGAAAAAACCGTATTATGGGCACCGTGCGAGAAAGTTGACCTTTTTCTTTTTTTAGTCAACCGACCACAAAGTGGGAAAAATTTACCATTTTTTGAGAATTCTACTTCGGTTTCGCAAGTCTGAAAATTCTGAAAAAGTGTCCTCTTTTTAGATTTCCAAAATATGGTAACCTTAGTATTACTACAATGTCAGCGATATCATGATATCTCTGGTCCATTATGGACGAGGCTGGATCCCGGCTCTAATGCGAATAATTACTTTACTATGTATGAAATATGCCCAAATAAATGTGCAGTAAGACGATTACATTGAAACCACTGAGTTTGCATACATGGTTTGATACTTGAATATTCAATATTCATGCTACATACGAACATCCAACTCGTTAATTAGACTAGTTATGCGACATTAATCCGTCTGAATGCTCCCCCGCATGTTTGCCTCGTGGTGATCACACCGTAGACTGATCGACTCGGCTAATCGCGAGAGTATCGACATTAATGAATCATGAAAACGTTTTAATCTAAGTAGCCCACCTTTGCCTTCCGCATTTGTTCGAGACTAGAAATTCAACGGTATCATGTCATGTTCATGGCGGGATGATATTGCAATGACGCTATCAGCACGGACGTTTCAACACAGCTTTCGCATCTGTAGCCTATCACCAGGGGCGCAGTTGGTAGTTCGAAGGCGGGTTCGCCCGCCTAAAAGAAAATTCGACTGGACATCGTAACTTTATCAGCATCCACTCGGTCACAATAGATCCGTGACGTCACGCCATTGTTAAATATTGCTATCGCAAAAAGTTTTCACATGGCCTTAATTTTCATCCTGGTTACACCTATGCCTGTTACTTGTCTCTTTAGTTGTCATAGGGTAGAGGCTTTATATTTTCATTTTGATCTAAGATAATTGCGTGATCGCTATTTTACGATGTAGCCTACTGGATTGTGCAAAATAACCGATTACAATCATTATTACTTGAAAGTAGGGATGGTGTGAACCTCGAAAAGGTTCAGGTTCGTGTGAACGCGAACCTTTTTGAAAGGTTCTGTGTGAACGCGAACGTGAACCTCATGACGTCACGTGACGTCATATTGCTAATTCCAAGCCTCTCTTTCAACGGAGTAGCCTATTAGCCTGTATTAATGTACAATTGTACAAGATACCTAGCGACGACTCGTGCCTCATAATGCCACAATGCTGAAGTACATATTGGCGTTTTAAATGTCGCCAAATGTTTAAACTGAGGCAATCAAATGATATAATAATCCCATAAAATCAATATCTTCCGTCGCTTTGCCGACAATTTCGACGAGGACTAGGCAGGGAATATAAGCTTACGCCTTAACGGTCTAGGCCAGACCGTGCAATGTCGTCGGCGTCTGAGTATTGTTACATTGATATTGAGTAGAGTGTAAAACAGGTGTCTATACTTGCCCCCGATATTGCCCCATTAACAAGTTATACAGCAGTAGCGTACACCTCAATCGCACGGATTTGGTTTCAATGATACATTAATTAACATATTAAGTAAAGATTGACCCCGTACGCCTGCTTAATTTTTTACATCAGTAAACAATATCAATCTGATTGATTGGTTGAATAATCATCATTTGCTGACTCCATGTAGTGTATTTCGCTCGTGATGTTGTGGGATTGCGGGTCAAGCTCACAGCAGAGAGTCATATCTAGCTTTCCGTTTGTAATCACGAACGGAAGCTAGATATTTCGAGCAAACTTTTGTAACAAAGCAAGTAAAATTTTTGAGATTGCCAAGGTGCATGTTCGTTCATTGTTGATTTTTTATGCTGCCAGCGCCGTGCATAGAGTGGCCCGCAGTTGAAATGCAATAAATTTGAACCAAAGATGTTATATTGAAGTCAAAATGGGAATATATGAAAAAGGTTCACAGTGCAGAACCTACCAAGGTTCTGTTGTGAACGTGAACCTCGAAAATGTAGAGGTTCACACACAGAACGCGAACGTGAACCTCACGTTCACACCATCCCTACTTGAAAGTCTTTGAATGGCCGGGATTGATTTAGATTACAGATGGCGATGCCCTATGTCCGGATTACATTATTCTCAATTTTAATGTGAAAAGAGTGTTTTAACCCAATTTAGTTACGCCTGTGTTCGTGCTGTGCTGGAAATTCTGCGCTGGGTGATTTAGTGCTAGATCATTGTCAAACGTATTAAATTAGTCATACATGACAAGAAATGTAGATATTTTTAGATCTTTAGATGTGTCATCTCTCATGCTGATGAATGCGCTAGGATCTTCCTCATCAAGTAACAGCTTTCTTCCGCTAATCATGTCGGGCGCTCTTGGAGGTGGTTCAACTGGTATGGGTGACACCGATTCGTTGGCAACACTACTCTTGCTCACGTCAATGACCGACAACTCCACGTCTTCTTCTTCCAATGACTTGCTGATGTTGATGTTAGTTGGAGGGGGCGGTCTGGGTGGATCCGGCGGAAACGGCGGAGGGTTGTGAGTGGGCCTGGCCGTAATCAGTGAACGAGAAATATATTACTAAGGGTGTCTTCATACAGATCCTCGCAGGATCCTCTGATCACCATGCTTCTCCTCAACTCTATGAACAGCAACAATTCGTCTGGAATGTCCGATATATTGCCTCTCATCAATTTACTGTCCAATTCTGGGACAGACCAGTCTTCGGACATGTCACTCATGCTAATGCTCATGAATATGGGCAATAACAACTCGTCTAGCATAGACCCTCTTTTACTACTTCAACTCTTAGGTCAAGGGTCGTCATCCGGGTCGTCATCCGCGACCCAATGCACAGGCTTGAGCATAGAAAGAACGGTAAAGTATAATCCGTTTGTGTGATATATTCCAACTGTATTACATGGAAGTGACATTTTCTCAGAAATGCGGCGATCAGAAATGTGGCCTCGGCACGTGCCTCACCAACTGGGGTCCGTTTGGGGACTGTTCTGTTACTTGTGACGGAGGATCTAGGAGGAGAATTCGATCGTGTACATGCACGAACCCTATGACGGGAATGCCTCAATGTACTCAACCTTTGGAAGAGAAGATCCCATGCGGCCATAATCCATGTGGTGAGAATACTTGTATTCTCGTAGATCGGGGGTTCTCAAACTGGGGGCGCGCAAGCTTCTGAAAGGTGCGCTAAGCCGCAGTCAACTGAATAAATTTTCGCGCCATGCGCGCTTTACCTCCAGCTCATGGTATTTACTCTGTCTGCTGCCCGAATTTCATATTCGAGAATTCTGTCATCAATAGCCATAACCTTCAATGGCATCAAACTATCCGTTGGGATTGCTAGCATTCTGATTTCTCTCTTTAATGTTTTGTGATATCACGATAAAGGACGCGCGAATTTTTTCACTATCAAAAAGGGGGGCGTGTCTAAAAAAGTTTGAGAACCACTGTCGTAGATTATGCCTGTTCAGTGTTCATAGTTGTTAAGAAACGCCTCACGCCACGACAGGATCACCGGACGCTCAATGGTTAGAATGGGGTCCGTACAGTTCTTGTCAGCCATACGGAATGAAATGTTACAAGACTAAAAGGAGAAGCTGCTCCATAGACATCGGATGCGTCGGCGCTTTCGAGCAAGCAGTGGAATGTACCTGCGATAATGCGCCTGAAATTCAACTGGACGGTCCGTGCGCAGTGTCCTGGTCGAATCGAGTAGACTGTGGAGTTCCTGGAATCACGCGGAGTATGTGTGAGCAATCCGGATGCTGCTTTGACTCCTCATCGCTCAACAGCTTTTGGTGCTATCGTAAGTTATTGAATGTTCTCGCAGTGTACCAATGAATCCAAATAAATTGAAATGGAAGTCGTTCAAGTTATATAACATTAGGGCTGAGATTTACTGTTGTGAAAGTATGGCTATCACAAAAGAGTGAATACGGAGTAAGTGAGTGTGCGAGCGTGTGTGTATGTATGTGTGTGAAAGAATAGATTTCCCACTTAGGCGAAATTATACATCTGCCGCTATTACAGGCTTCGTTTTAAACTAGCCTCTGAACTCTCTCTCTCTCTCTCTCTCTCTCTATCTATCTATCTGAGTACTTCTCCGCAATCGACTGTATAGAATAACTAATGCAACTTAATGATACAATACATGTATAAATATGCTTGCATGCTATATTGCTTTTATTTATGAAACGACGGATTTATTGACAAAACACAATTTGCGTTCCAATTCTATACATTATAAATGATTATTTTTTACAGATCCTAACAGCGGTTGAAGAAGGACAGTTCCTGCAATTTCTAAGGAAGTGCGGATATAGCATTTTTTTATTCTGTTTAATAGTTACATATTTCATGTTTCCTCTTTGCCATGTTGCTTAAAGTAAAATCGCGGAACCTAATAAATCGAATTGCAGCCTTGAAATCATCTGATGAGATTTTTAAGAAGGTTGAACTACGAACTGAGCCGAATTGTCAAAGCAGTAAAGTCCGGAGAACCTCCAATGTCGATTGGCTTGGTTTCATTGTGCATTTGTAGATCTATGACTCGATCCTGAAGCGCGCTATATAGTATACTTCCTTCACGACATATAATATATTTTTCAAACAAGGTGATGGAAATTAACCTGAATAGAAGCATATATATAAGCAGAAACCGTGGACCGAGAACAGATTTGAGGCTGTAGCAGGCAGGACATATTCGCTGTAGTGAATTAAAGGTGACGCCTATATAGTCGGAAGCAAACCTTTGAATAAGCTCGATAAATATCTACTATATATAGTACGCCATTTATATAAAGTTCCGATAAACGTATACCATACACGTGCATCTGTAATTAAAATCTTAAATAACTTTAATCACTTAAACGATATTATATATATTCGATTTTATTCTAAATCGAACGCTAAAAATCCTATCTCAAATTTCCGGTTGGTCCGAGATTGAAGCCATTACGTCAAAAATTACAGAAATTCGAGCCACCTATGAAATATTCTCCTTCCATACGCGAATGAGTAATATTGTATAGCTAGAAATAAGACACGGATTCTAAATTGAAGTAGTCACGTATAGTCGACGTTGAATGCACCTGCGGCTTTTACAAGAAAACTATATTTCTTCCAAAGTAATCTCTCAATATCGCATCAAATAAGCCTACTCCTATTAGCAGATGCTGATAAAGTAGTATTTTTCAGTATATTCAGAATTCATTTTCAATTTTCCCCAGTATTAACTGACGCGCAACTGGCGTCCCTCGTGTACCAGACACACAATGGTCGAATTTAGTCGGTCCGCACTGGTTCTATAAAATGGCCTCTGGTAATTTTTGAGACTAGCGAACCGGTTAGCTTTACTGGCAATGACTGGACTGACTGAAAAATGAGACATTTGTGATAGAACTGGATGACAAAAAATTCCAATCCGACCACAGCCTCTATTTATCACTGGCCCACGTTAACTCAAATAACCCCACATTTTTCGGTTCAACTTGACTCTCCAGCATTCTTGCTGATTGGAAACCAATGAGCCTAGCCGATAACAATTATTGCGATTGAAATATGCCTATTGCTGTTTTAATGTTCAAGTATTTTCATCAATCAGCAGATAATTATCAGATAAAATGTATGCATCAAATATTATTATCATCATAGCTGCACAATGTATGAAATCCATAAAATACTCTATAATATATTAGCAAGAACGTTGACTTTTTGAAACTATTTTTGACTGAAAGTTCACATATTGTAAAAAATCCTCCGAACATACGCGCCTGTAATAACGTGATAACATGCAAATAACTAGTTATATGTATAAAACAAGGTAAGCCATTCTTCTCGATCGCTTAGTAGACAGATATGGTAGCCTTTCGCGCCGCTTAATTGAGTCAACAGCGATAACGAGAGATTTCATGTGGTTTCAGATCAAGATCGCTTGGTTGTTGAAGAGGGTCATAACAAGGAATGAGCGTGTTAGAAATAACTTCACAATGTCAAATTGCACTCGAATTGAAAATAATATTGAAAATATTTATTAACCCTCTACTACAACTCATATTAGAACACAACCCTATGAATGTCACAGCTATATACGAATAACCCCCGCGGCGAGAAACCTACTATTTCGTCGGGATGGCGCACAAATTCTGGAGCTATAATCTGTCGTCGTCGCGTTCTACACGACAAACGTCACGATCTAATTTCGGTCATCATGTGATAAGGGCCGGCATGTGGTTACTTTTATGATGCCGAATTGATTTCACTTGCAGTCTAATAAGAAACAACAGTGTGAAGATGTTGAGGTGAAAACCAATGATTCCACAATTCTGAAAGCAATACGTTAAGGATATTTTACGACATACGGCCGAGATTTTATGACATTAATGGTGAACGACGCGGTAACTTGAAATATGTATAGGATTTGCTAATTCAAATTATCAAATTATTGGTTAGGAGAAGTTCAAATTTCTATCTGGATGTGGCAATCAACGCTATAACTAGTTAATCAAAAACTATTTTAGGCAATTGCATAAATCCGCATGGACGTTGAAGTGATTTAACCGGAAGGTCATATAGATATAAATGTAGGTCCATACCGTCAACCTCGTATTTTCTCAAGGTTCCATCTCCATACGATCTCAATTAAAAAATAGATAGGGCCTACCCACAAGCTAAGATAACTGGGAATACGCTTACACAAAAGCTAAGTGTTGTAATACAATGATATTCGGGATGTATTCGTTTCTCCCGGAGCAGCGGCTATACGTTCAAATCATCCAACGTTTTCTGATTCAAACTAACTAAAATTTAGCTCGGTGTAGCGCCCGGGGGGCAGAGTACCAGCTGAAGATGTCGTGGGGTAGCAGTGCTGGTTGGAGGAAGGCTGATCAGATAAGGTTTCTTTTTTAGAGACTGGAGTATTTTGGCAATATAGGAGGACGATTATGAATTTTCAGCCCATTCAGCGTAGTCTCAGATGTCAATCGCAGCTCTGCTCTGCGAGACTGCAGTTCAGATTTTTAAGCGCGACTGGTAATCTGTCAATATAGCGCCTGGCCATAATTGACGGGCTGTTTTCTTCCACGCAGGCTTAGTATCTCCAACAATTATAATGGAGAGCTTATTTCATTTGCTACTACTGACCTTTTTGGTTGGGGCAATTCATGCCCAAATACCTGGCACCGGAAGCCAAGAACCAATTGTTGCGGTGACTGGTTTGAGCCTTGGTAACGTTAGAAACACTGGTAATAGCATAACGAAATGTTCCCGCCCTACGTATTTTTACGGAAATACTTTACAGGAAGAGAATTCGCTCTCGAGGTTTGGCAAGGAAATCCAGTTTCATGGAGAGAGTGGACAAATTGGAGTGGGTGTACTGGATCCTGTGGAGTTGGTACGCAAGAACGGCGCAGAGAATGCTGGTTCAGGAGAGAAATAGTCGACATCGGGTAATACCTTGCAATAATTTCGAAAAACAACCCACTCTCATTGAGATTTCGTACAGACGCGTTCCGGATATAGCGGCTGCGTCATCTGGTTCCAGCGGTCAGTCACCAAATACGCGACAGGGGAGGTTTTCTGATATTGTTACAGGAGAAGGATGCTACGGATACGCGAGTCAAGCCCGGGTAAACCCCATTCGCGCTTGTGATTTATACCACATTTGTCTGGCGCATTGATGCAGCACTAGCAGCAGTCTGCAAATCACATTCATAGAAACCCATTAACAATACACACCGAGTATGACAGACGATGGATTATGTAATTTTTAAGAATCCGAATCTGCTGCAAAAACAATTATACTATTGTCGAGTTTCTGAATCCGAATTCGATTTCCATATTTTTTAAATTTAAAAATCCGAACTATCCTAAACGAAGTTATGGGTAAAAATATGAAACAGAATCCGAAAATATCCAGAGTTGGACTACGCACAATCGGTATCCCATCTTAACTTTTGAAGACAGGGCAATAATCTACTTCGCACCATAATTATACTCATTATGACTACCGCAGTGCTGTTGCTTATCTACAAAGGTTAGGGATCTATGTTCTACACGGTACCTATCTATCACCGAGCTGTTCGATAATCCAAGATGAACAATGAACATCATTAATGACTTCCAACGGCACTATGTAATCCACCTTTAGGCAGGAGTGGTTAGTAGGCATCAGGGTGCTTCGTATGTTCGAACAGTCCCTTTTCAGGATCAAGTAGCCAACCCCTTCTTTTAGAATCCCAAATCGAACCTTAATATTTCTCAGCATAATCGCTCATTCGTAATTAGATTCACGCTTAGCGTTTCCGGCGAACAATAGGACGTTGTCCTTTTTCTCCTATTCTTCTCTCGTCTGAGAAAACTAGGTAATTTGATTATCGTTTTGCTGAACGCACACAGCCAGTAGTAGAATAAAAACAATCACGAACATTGGAGTCGAGCGCTCGCGGTCTCACGGCTCGCGACGCGCGGCAGCGCTGTAGTGCAGCCGTCGACGACATGATTTTGGGGACAATGATTAGACCCTAAGAACAGGAGAAATTAGATAAGCATCAAAATAACTCTTTTTTATTCGTATATTTACGAGTCGTACCATATAACATGTACATACCTTTTGCCAGAAACAATCTGCTCGAGCAACTCCTCCGACTGGTTTGTAATAATAATTATGACACAATTCTTGCATTTTTGGGTATCACGGTGATTTGAACTAGCGGTCTTTCCTGTTGCCGACAGGGTACTGTCACAATTGTTGTTGTTGATATTGCAGTGTGCGAAATACCCGCCCTTCAAGCTTTGTTTGACAACACCAAAATCCTGACGAAACTAATCAGTTTTACATATGTAGACTTTTCAGAAGCAAAATACTATATGTGTAATGTAATAGATTTAGCATTCATTTATAGTTCAGCGGCCTTCCTTTACTTTTCGAGCGTAGTTATTACACCATCATAACGTAAACCGAGTTTGGCCACCCTTGCTATAGCAAGGAGATATTGAAGGCCTCTCATTTGTAACATTTTTCAAGTTTCGGTCCTGATTCACGAGACTTGTATCAAGTCATATAGAATGTCTTGAGTCATGCGCTATGACTCGAGTACAATTCAGTTGATGCACAAAATGGCTCAAGTCGATCGAATCATTTTTCATTTTCAAGAAAATGGATTGACTCAAGTCGATTCAACAAAAATATGCGACTCGAGTCATTACAACCCTGCAACAACTAGTTGAAGTATTCGTGAGCAACTTTCAATGAACCTCCAACATTTAGAAAACCATCCAGCATTTTTGCTTGTTACTTTCAGGGCTGTGCTTTAACACCTTGTATCGGTACACTGGGACCATGGACTGTATGGTCCGCCTGCAGTGCACCATGTGGAGAAGGCTCACAATTCAGGACTCGAGTATGCCAAGGACCTGGAGAATGCATTGAAGAGACCTTTGAAACAAGAGGGTGCAATGCTGGTCCATGTTGTAAGATGCATCAGTCTTATGTGAACATTTTATATGCCATAAGTTTGTAATACACTGCCAGTTCTTATATTCTGAACTTGCTGTTAGCCGGAATGGAATTGGTGGCAACGTCACGCAGGATTTTCTGTTTATTTGCTTAATTATTCTATATAGAAAAGCTCTCATCACGCAGGATTTATTTCAAAAAATGAACCGAGATTCCATATAGGGCTGTTAGCACCACTCCATGGCTCAGATTCATAGACAACTTTTATGATAAATTGATCTGTTGATCACTATGACCTGATACTTACCTATGGCTACCTGAATAAATTCAGGAAATGTATATCTCCTTAATAAGTAGCCTAAACAAGTACACTTCTGCAGGGTTGTAAAAAAGTCACAAGGTTCCGATTCACAAATCAATCTCGCGTGTATACTGTAGAGTTTTAACTCTAGCCAAGTCGATTCTTTTTCAACTCACGACCGAGTCAAGTCGTGGTGAGGATGGTAGAGTCCTGAGTCCTTGTGTTCACTGTTGAGTTTTCAGTTCAAGTACTGTTCAACCCAATTTGCTACATCATAAAGAGTTGACACTCAGCCGAAAAAATCAGCAGACCAGACTATAGAGGTCGGTGGTCCTAAATGATCACCAGCAGACTACTCTGTAATTTCCCGGTACATGTATAGTGTTCCAGCGAGTGGTCCACTCTTGGTGCTTGAGCCAGTAAGAAAGCAATATGCCCCATGACACAATTTCTGTGTTGGTTTTGCCATGGTGGAGTAGTGATACGCATTATGGTAGACATATTCTATGCCAGATGCCCTTCCTGTCGCTACATCGTCCATTGGTCCGGCACTTGGGGGGGATAGGCTGTGCTCGTTGATGGTTGGGTAACCCTGGTTTTAGTGTGACAACTACCAATAGGATTTGAATCTGGCCTGGGCCTGCAGATTGCGTGCCATCACCATGAGTAGTAAGACACAACTATAATTTTAGTCTATAATAAGAGGCGCGCTGTGAATATATATTCGATAAATGCTAACAGTACAATGCAATGTAATTGTGGTAACATATGAATTTGCGTTCAAGCAAAAATACAAGTACAAATTCACTGTGACTGAATCATGTTTTACTGTTTTTGATTAAAAAACAGTCCGTTTCGTCAGAATGGTACCAACAATTGTTGCAGCTCCCAAAAATACTTGTTTACGGTGCCTTTTCACACCTCCTCATGCGACACAATTATGGTTGAAAATCGACTATAACGTCATTTTTACACAATACAGATACATGGACCCAATGGACCAGTTATTCTGCGTGTTCCGGCTCGTGCGGCCAAGGTCAATCTTTCAGATCGAGACGATGCGCAGCTAGCGATGGCTCAAATGCTCCATCCCTCTCTGAATGTCCCGATCCCACCAATGAAGGTGCTTTCCAGTCGCAGCCATGCAACCTGGGCGATTGCTGTAAGTTATTTATCTTTTCAATTTTGTATTAACTCTGCAAAGAGAGAGAGAGTATCTTTCGGCTTCTCCCGAGTGTGAGGTTGCAACAGCGTATCAGTACTCACTGATTTGGCAACGGTTCTGTACCGGACCCTTCCGATTTAACTGGACTTGGGGATGGCCATCCTCCGAAATCAAATGCAAATTTCAATCACAAATTTTCCCTCTGATATTTACATGGAATCGGACACTTGGTTGAGAAGTGGTTTAAAATGAAAACCACTTGTATATGTACTGCAAGTAGACAAAACGCACTTGAGTTGTGAAATAGTAGAATAATTTAATTTCCGTCCATATCTGCAAATCAGTATGTGAAAGTTCAATGATGTGCGCCAGAAATTATGCTGTCTCGCAGTCAATTTTGCAGAGAAGCACTCACAGCTCCTTTTACACCCCATCCCGGTAGAAAATCGACTGAAATGCTTTTACACAATACAGATGCCTGGACTCAATGGACCAGCTATTCTACATGTTCCGTCCCATGCGGTGCAGGCCAGTCCTTCAGATCTAGACGATGCGCTGGTAGCGATGGCTCAGATGCGCCTTCTCTCTCCGAATGTCCGGATCCGTCCAACCTAGGCGCCTTCCAGTCACAGGCATGCAACTTGGGACCGTGCTGTGAGTGACGGTTTTGATTTTGTATGTATTGGATATCATTAGGTATTAAAAGGGGAATGAGTTTTAATTATGATATGGTCTCAAATTAAGTATGAAGTGTGAAAAACATTTTGGCAGTAGCCACTAGCCACAGGAATTTGAACTGCAGCTGAGAGATTTTTATTGCACTCTATGGATCGCAACTGCTATGGTATTGTAAAACACAGTTCTTTCATAATATCGGCTGACAACTGTCTAAGGTTAATGGTTTGCCTTGATCGTGTCGTGAAAGTGCAACAGTGAAAAAATGCGTGCCAGAAATTTCACAACGGGTTAAGAAGCGATAACGTTTCACCTGGATATCACAGGGGTTGGTGGACAGGAGTGGTACCATTCATGAAAAACCTAAGCTGCAGCTCAGATGCGGTTGCTTTCTGAGGAAAATAGCTGCTTCCAAAATGTTCTTCTCATCATCAATTTCAATCTGGGACCACATATTTAGAGCGCAGTGCCCCTTCAATACTTGGGCTATCTGGGATGCTGATATATCTGAAATTATTATTTTTTCCGCTACTGCTCTGAAGTATTCGAACCCGTGGGCCAGTTTGCAGACAAGTCTAGAAATTCCTCCATTGTGCGCCTCGAATTTCAGACCAATGGACCGAGTGGACCGAGTACACCTCGTGCTCTGCGCCTTGCGGACCTGGCCAAATCTCGAGGTCTAGGAGATGCGTCGATATTGCCACCAACATCGATTCGCCATCGCTGGCCAGTTGCCCTGATCCGTCGGGCCTGGGCGCTTTCCAGTCACAGCCATGCAATCTGGGAGCTTGCTGTAAGTATCAAAGGCTTGGTCCATGCAGGTGCTGTCAAGAATTACACTTGAGGATAATTTACAATTCCACAGTCAAGTTCATATATGCTTGGTGTATGCTGATGGGCACGAAGCAGTCGTCAATACCATTGAAATAGGCATTTCCGATCAAACTCGAATTTCGATCGATGCGCGAGTGTTGGGAGAAAGTAGTAATGGTGATGTAATGCCATAAATTTCAACTCAATCAGAAATAAAAGCTACTATTTTCAAGACATGCTAAAGCTACTTCTGGAAGTAGAAGTAGAGCACTGAAAATCCTGAGAAATTCTCAAGTGAGTAGTTTGAAGAAGTAGATTGGGATGAGGTGTCTGAATAAAATCTCATCTGTTGCTGTCATACAGGATTTGTGGCGCGTAGTTATAATCAATCAATAATCGTCAGATTATATTTTCATCTGATCAAGACACACTCAATGTACAATGCGATAAGACACAAGTCGACGTAATGAACAGATAGGAGAATGCCGAACGACCAGTTGCGGTCTCTTAAACTGGTATTCACCTTGACCAAGTGCCCAATGTCACAGTTCTTTTGCGATGTTAATCTTTTTTCCGTGGCTCTTTCTTGCTCTTTCCATTCCTTGTGAGTGCGTTCTTAAGAACATTCTATTTCAATGCAACCGAAAGTCTTCGAGGCGAGTCATTTACCAGTGGACTCACAATAAACAACCATTTGGTGTGTCCCAGTTAGTGGGAGATCTGAATATTTGTGATTAGGGCACTGGCTGTTGAACTCGTGTCATGAGCGATGATCCGCCAAGTCCAAATTCCGATATCGCAGAATTCGTCGGTAGCTCCAAATTATATTGCTCACAGATTCTTGGACTCAATGGAGCAGTTATTCTACGTGTTCTGCCTCATGTGGTGACGGCCAGACGTTCAGATCGAGACGATGCGCTGCTAGCGATGGATCAAACGCGCCTTCTCTCTCCGAATGTCCGGATCCGACCAATGCCGGCGCCTTCCAGTCGCAAGCGTGTAATCTAGGAACCTGTTGTAAGTATACTGTATTGCTTTGTTGTCTTATTTCAGCGATTCTATTATCAGCTGCTCTTTTATTTTATCCGCCCCAGTCACACAATTTATAATGCGATACACGAGACTCGATATGCTGAAAGAAACAGATGAGAAGATGTCGTAACGACCAAGTACATGGTCTAACATTTTAACATTCTCCTCGGCATACTGGCATTACTAGTATTAATGCCCGATATTATATTATTCTATTCTAACAACTGCGACACAGGGGAGGAGAGCCCTAATGAACCATCGGCAGTTTGAAACGTTTTACAGCAGAGACTTCAACCACCGTCACTCATGCCAGTGACAGTGGATTAACCAACTTCGTCAACTCCCCCATTATGAAAAAGGCCTGTTGAACGGTGCCGTGTAAGGCTGTATTCAGCTGCTCTATTATTTTCATCCTCTCTGTTCCAGGCGTACATTGAATAATGCAATGGAATAACATCCACATTATGGTCAACTTGTAGCTCTAGTACAGGGGTTCTTGAGCTGAGTTCGATCGGATTGCAATCAAGCTTATAATATTTGTTGGAGGAATTTCGAAATCCTTGATTAACTTGGCTGTTTGAATATCCCCGACACATAGATTCGTGGACGCAATGGACATCGTATTCCGTTTGCTCTGCACGGTGCGGGGCCGGTCAGACCTTCCGATCAAGAAGGTGTGCTGCAAGTGATGGCACGTCCGCACCCTCATTATCCGCCTGTCCCGATCCACAGAACCTCGGCTCTTTCCAGAGCCAGTCCTGCAACCTGGGACCTTGTTGTGAGCATGAATCCGTCTGCGATTCGTCGAGATTTCTCCGAATCCTTTATTTTTCCTATTTTTACAACTGTGACTGAGTGATCGACTGTCGACAGATGGCTTAATATAAATTGAGACAGTGTTTAATGTTTGTTCAAGTACTTCACGTGGCTCTTCAATTCATGTTATTTGCTACCTTCCATTGTACCTATATCAACTGCCATATCGTTCCTTCGTAAAACTTTCCCTGATGCCATCTCTTATTGTGATATCCAGTCTCTTACGTGGTACCAATCAAAGAATGTTCCGTCAGTTTAGTCAGGCATAGCAATAGCAACGTTTCTCCATGCAGATTCATGGACCCAATGGACCAGTTATTCAGTATGTTCGGAATCGTGCGGCAATGGTCAGTCCTTCAGAAGCAGGCGATGTGCCGCCAGTGATGGCTCAAACGCTCCGTCCCTGTCTGAATGTCCGGATCCGTCCAATGCCGGCGCCTTCCAGTCGCAAACATGTAACCTTGGACCGTGCTGTAAGTAGTGTGACATTGGTAATATCTTGACTGGATCCCATTTTTCATATCCATTCTAATGATGAACTGGTGGTGTATTTTGAAACTGTCATATAATATGCAATGTGCCTTGGGTGGATATCTATGTTCACGTGATAACGATTTTTGGGTTAACATATCGAAATATACATTTACCATTTCTTCGTCGATACATGATATCAGTCGGTATAACTGTGCTTCAAGAATGATGAAATTTTTTCAATAAACACAAATTCACTGAATTGTGTGCTAACAACACTATTGTGTAGATATATGTGTGATAACTAAATTCACGAGGTTAATATTATGCTCTGTTTGTTGTGCATCCCTTGGCTCCAGTTAACCTACTAACTCAGCTTTCTTTACTCTGACTGATTAGTCAACGTTGTTCACAGACGGTTGGACTGCTTGGACCGAATACACCGTGTGTTCCGCCACCTGCGGAAATGGACAAATCAGCAGATCCAGGAGATGCGTGGATCTTGCTACAAACATCGATTCGCCTTCCCTAGCAAACTGTGACGATCCGCAAGGTTTGGGAGCTTTCCAGTCTCAGCCATGCAACTTGGGACCGTGTTGTGAGTATATTAAAAGTTTTTGTTCGTATTCTTCTACTCATAGTAGCAATTGGGTGAAGATAACCCCATTTATGAGTGCTGCTCTGAAACGCTACTTTGTCAAAAATTCCAAATAGCGTGCTCAAAAGAAGATTCAATTCGATAGAACCTCTTATTTTGTCTTGCAAGTCATGTTGTCTCCTAGTATTCTTCATTTTGTGCGCATGCCTCACTTTAGCATGTCAATTTTTATTACTATTGTTGGCCGAAGTGGCCGTTACATCAATAGCCGAGTTGTTCCGACTGGTTAATATCTTTTCTTGTAACAATCTTGCGGCGTGTTAAACTGACGAAAACGACGACAATGGTCCAATATTGGTTTAAACATTGTTTAATTTTAACTGTTGCTTTTTTCGGCCAGCACGGCCGATTAAGTATTTTATCCGTACGCATCTGAAGGGTCTGATCGATTCTTGCGCAGATTCCTGGACTCAATGGACCAGCTACTCGCAATGTTCGGAAACGTGCGGCAATGGTCAGTCCTTCAGAAGCAGGCGATGCGCCGCTAGTGATGGCTCGAATGCTCCATCTCTGTCTGAATGTCCGGATCCATCCAACGCTGGCGCTTTCCAATCGCAAGCATGTAACCTTGGACCATGCTGTGAGTAGTGCAACACGTCTATATTGGTATTATCTGAATTCAATCTCAATTTCCATATCGTATATATATATATATACATAGGTCAAGCATTGTCTTCATAGGGACTAAGAGCATCATGACCAATGTGACTGAAACATCCTTCAAGAAAAGAGAGCATGAAAGGTTGATAGTTACAAATTAAATTTCCTGTGAGGGTGTGGCTTTTAAAAATCTCCTGATGTTGGTGTCGTTCCGATTAATAACATTTTGCATCAGTGTTGAAGAGAGTCTTCCTTTGATATGATATACTGGTGGTCTATTTTAAAACTGGATCTGGATTCCATATGAAAGCCTTAATGTAATCATGAGCAAATAATTTAAGAATCATTATAATGTGCAATGAAAGCACTATAGTAGATAAAAATGAGTAACAGATGTTGTAGTCACTATGTTCTTTATCTCTTGCGACTTATAAATTCTAAGTGCTTCTTGGAGGTGCAGAACTCCAACATACAGTTGAATAGTATAATATTATTGAAAAGAATCCGAATATTTTCGTATTTTCGGCTGGGTTAATCTTCAGCAAATAGTGTAGAACTGGTAAGAACATTGTATATCAATAATAGTATCACAAAATATGACGTCATCTGCATGAAATTTCGAATAATCGGACAAAGAAGTGATAAATTCTAATCCAACATGTGCTGTGCATTAGGGCTGTTCAAAAATAACTTTTTTTTTCCCGATTCAAGCCGGTCACCTCTTAAATTGTCAGGTTGCAGTAGAAAACCTTGCTCACCAAATTTCACTCGATTCCAAC
>ATSW01009710.1:0-11132 GCA_000444245.1 Botryllus schlosseri
ACTGTTCCACACATCAGGTCCGGCATATTTGATAGAGCGATGATCTTTTCGGTCGATCGTATGATATTTGGACGACGTGGACGCACGTGTGTTGTACTTGTGCGCTTTTGATTCAGAGGTAAAGTAGTCATNGAAGTATTCGCGGCAACGACCAAAATTTGTGACAAGCACTGCGCGAAGAAAAATTTCAAGTTGGATAAATCTGCCCAAAATAGGATAGAATATTGTTTATGATTTTTTAAGAAAAAAATTTGGGCTTTCTTCAAGCCGTCAAAATTCCGTTCATTTGAGCATATTGCAGCATTTCCTCCCAGCCTGGACATGTCCGCCCGTCTCTCCGTCCNGACGCAGTTTAAACAGTGAAATTGTGGCATGTCCGGGAAATTCCAGATATATGACAACCCTAATCTATAACTGCACTTGCNCAAAGTGCACATATAATACAGGAGGCAACTATCTAACACACGTACGTGCACCAAATTTAGTTTAGCATGCATGATTTAGAGGGGGTAGGAACGTTGTACAAAAACCACGCCACTTCAGTAAATAAGACTTGTAAATCAGTCTTCTCGGCTTTTATGGCTAAGATCAAGTGTAAAACTTTTCGTAAATCTTAAATCTTTTCCCCGCCACCGTAAATGGCGGGTTTTGATCCATTTATATAAACTGTATATTTGTAAGGTGACGTAAGTCGCGACCTGTGTGTTATTCATCGATTTTCGTTCATTTATCGTGCCTGTTCCCTTTCATGCGTGTGTAATGTGTATGCTGAGAAACTAAGAGTGAGTTTTTTTTAAATAATATATATTCTAGTTTACTTTACCTTTGTTTGTATTGCAATTCTTTCTGAAATAAACTTGGGATGACTGGGTCACCAAAAAAAAAAAGATTTTCGTTCATGTGGAATCAGAATAAACAACCTTGAAAGCAAAAAAATCTAGATCAGGGGTTCTCAACCTGGGGGGCGTGAAACATCTGAAAGGGGGCGCAAAGAAGCGGTCACCAGAAAANTTTTTTCGCGCTTAGCGCGATTTACCTCCAATGCACACGNGTTTCTCTCTATATGAACCTAATTTCATCTTTTTTATTCTCTTATCAACATTCATAANCGTCCATACCACCAAACAATCTGTTATGGTTGCTAGCATCCCAGTTGGATTTTGTGATATGACGATAAGGGGGGCGNGAAATTTTGCACTATCAAAAAGGGGGGCGTATCTAAAAAAAGGTTGANAACCACTGCTCTAGATAGTGATATCATAGCCATAGGCTATGGTGATATATATCTATGATTTGTGTGTGTTTCAAATATATCAGCNGAGAAAGTCATTCAAGCTTGTCAAAACATGGTGAAGTTGCTTGGTTCAGCCNGCTGCTAACTTGTGAAACGGTNTTTGAATACCCGTTGTATTTAGAATTGAGAAATGAGTATTTCGGTACATGATGATCTGGATGCTAAAGATGATTTGGAAGATGAATATTGCGAGGTTGAAGCCCAGTTACACAGGGAAAAGATAGCATTTCTCCGTACCAAACTGATATACTCTTCGCTTCACGATGTGATCAACGATGAAGATGTATGCGGTGACGAGAAAGAAGCAGAATTACTGGATGACATCAGTAAAAATGTTATGCGAGCCGAAATGAGATGCTGTTTGCATATGATCCCTGATACATTCAAGCACGTGGATCAAAAAGTTTCCCCGGAAGCAGTATCTTTGCTTGCTCAAAAATTGAAAAAGACTCTGGAAGATAAATGCAGGAACCTGCTACTATTTTATGAGAACTCAAGTTTATCATCGTACAGCAACCGTACCGTTTTTGAAGCTAGGGCGTTGCACGTCGGTCAGCTCTTAGAGCGAGATACAAATAAGCTGAAATTAATGAAGCAAGAAATCACAGACTTGTCCAAATATGAAAATGATTTAATACTGTCCTGTGTCCACAAAATTACTGACAGTGCGAAGATTTTGCGTGGAATTATGACAAAATATAAGCTGAGATTGCAACCAGAATTCGATGAAGCAAAACTCCAAAATCTAATATCACGATGTGAATCGGCAAGTCTGAAAGCGTCTAGTAGGATTTGGAGTCTCAGGAAGGAACTCTANCATAAATCCAGTATCCCGCTTCTAAAAGGACTCTATAAGGNGTTGACTCGCGCCAGAGATGATAAAATTGAGGAAACGGGAGCGATTGAGCACCANCTTCGTGATTATCAGACTCTTGGAGATGAATTCAGTAGCATAGCTACAGAATATAGCAATATTCTTAGTAAAATTGAAAAACGGGAGTGGACTGTCAGAAAATTTGAAAGTGAAATCAGTTGATTTTCAGTTTTTTAATTACATCACTCTATGGCGTTATCGACTTTGCGTTGATTGCGAACAGTAGTAAATTTATTAGCACATTGTTTACGTAAAGTTGTGCTGGCAAGATGCAGAAAAAGGGGTTCGGCGGTAAACCCCATTCCTAATCTTTAAATGCAGTAGGTGTCCCATTTTGAAAAAATACTGTTTGATAGCTGAGTAAAAACTTACTATTTTTTGTACCATTTCTGCTTGTCCACACNTATTCCACATCTGATGCCTGTAATTGCGCATAACTTTTGTATTGAATTACCGTAGTACCATTGTCACCTGTCACCATGTCTACTGCACTAGTAGTTCAACTTGATGCAAGGAAAATTTGTTTGGCATTTGTTGCGAAAAAATTTGAGGCTGTCAATGTACACTGTACAGTGTCAATATTTTACGTCTGATACGAACNNTAGACATATCATTANGGCTAGATCCTTCCCNTAGGCATATAATGATCCCAGTAATTTTGATAATATTATGCTGGACGTATTTTATGTTATTCTCAAAATATGTCGCAGATTTCGTCGACAAATTTCAAGAACAAATCACTNGTGTTGCACTGAAAGTTTTTTTTCATGATGTAGGCTACATCAGCACACTTGTACAGTCTTATTTTGTAACCGTTGACAATCTCAATTGTGATAGCCATGCATATGGCATTATTTGTGATGTCTGTTGGGCCTATTTCCAATCATTATTATTAAGTTTTCGAATTGTTATTTTTTAGATTTTTCANCGTTAATAATAATAAATATCGATAATGGCAAGCGGNAAAGATCCGGGTTTCACCATATCTTGCGAAAATCCNGAATTTCAAGATAAAATGCACGANGTTTTCNATGGAATAAACGGACTGCGATCAAATNTGCCAATTCAAGAAGGGNGGNGCAAAAAGAGAGGNGAAGACGAGGAAACNANAATANGNAAACCAGACTTTTTAGTTCGCCCGTCACGTTACACAAAGTACAGCTTGCGGGACACAGAGCTGAGTGACAACGCAGCCAATTCACGAATCGCCCTGCAATTCTTACAGGAAACAAAACAAAATAGTGAACCCGCTGAGAGTGCCGTGACGGCAGATGATAAAGAAACACCGTTTTCTAAAAAGCATGTTTTCAAAATGCCAGAACATTCGGCCGGAGCGCCAAAGCCAAAGGAGAGAAAGCTTTCACAGAAAGACGACGACGCGACCGCGAATCTCTCTTGCGATAAAGTTGAGTTAGATCATCTCGAAGAGAATGTGACCTCCATCGAATTTCGTAATGAGATAGCGCTCAAGTTTGACGAGGATATGAAGCATTCCGTTGCGATAAATCCATCCAAAGAGACTTCTAGCGATGAAAAATTCAAGGCAGTTCCAAAACGGAAAAGAAACCTTCGAGAGAAAGCAGGAGATTGACCGCTCAATTCATTTGATGCGCCTCGTGATTGTAGTCGAAACGCGATTTCGGATTGCAGTCGGTAATGGTAATGGCAAGGTTCATCATCTGGAACAAGTGAATGCACTGTGAATGCTTGCCGGGTGGCAGCATTGATAGCCGTTAATATCATCATACGCACTTTGTATTTGGCCTAGTCGGAAATGAGTTACAGATGATCCCAGTAACTTCAATATTATGTTTGATTGTAATGTCACAAACATGATAGAATCACTGTACACAAAGTATGTATTCAAAAGGGGNACCACTATCGTTGTCTATTGCCTTCTCCCATTGTGACTACCTATGAGATAACATATTATTTCATGCAGGTTTCAACAAGATCTGTTCTTGTTAGGGAAGGGTGGACCTGTAAAGCCTGGCAGTGTAGCCTACTTTCCTTTGAACCGTGTTGCTTCGGAATTCGATCTTTTGATGTTAATGAGATTTGTAATTGTAAAGGGCTTCAACCAGAAAATATTCGGACCCACTTCGAGCTAACTGTGATTCTATCGGAAGTTGATCTGTTTAATCTTTTGCCGTGGCATGCCCCTAGCAGTGTAATGTTGATAGTATCATGAAATTCTTTCAATGTTGAAATCCACATTATTGCCGTTGTGTTGTGAGAACTATTCGATGATGTACGTTCTCAAGACTTAGGAAATAATCTTTTGCTATTTAAATACATGCGATATTGAGATGACCGACATATTTTTGACCTTCAAATTGTTGTTTTCATAATCATAGTTGTCTCTAAAAGACGTAATTTTATCGAGATCGCCGTTTTCCATATTTTTAGGTATCGTACATCTTATCGACTACCGGTACTCCAGAAATACAGCATGACAGATAAGACTTTACGTTATGAGAAGGTCGAATTTCTCGGCGAGGGACAGTTCGCCACCGTATACAAAGCAAAAGACACGGAGAACGACAACAAAATCGTAGCGGTGAAAAAGATCAAGCTCGGAAACCGAATCGAAGCCAAAGACGGCATCAACAGGACGGCGCTCAGGGAAATCAAGTTACTCCAGGAATTGCATCACGATAATATCATTGGTGTTAGTGTTTATCGGAAATTTTCCTATTTTTCGGATAATGTTTATTGCATTTCGAAGAGGTCGTCGAAGTAGTCATTGATGATACTCTAGTACAAGTTGAATCATGTTAATTTCTACTAGACATGCCGAAACTACAAGTAGAAGTGAAGATCTGAAGAAGTACTCAGGACTCAAGTAGTTTTAAAATGTAAAAATTGCAGGGCATGTCTTTGTGGCTAACTCAAAATAAGCGATGAAACTACAAGTATATGAAAAGCTAAGTTCACCTTTCCGAATGTCAACTGTAGGCCTAGTTTAGTTTCAAAATCTGTGAAGTCAAGAACCACAACTCCTGTGAAATCTAGGAGCAGCATTTACTCAGGATGTTTGCTCATCATATTCCTGGCCCCGGATAACAGCGACAAGGACCTGTGCTCTTAATACTGTTCTAAGGAGAGATGAAGTGGTGGAACTGACTACTGCCTCGGAAAATTTCTATTTTTAATGTAGCAACCCCATCACGATTGTGACATGATTTCTGTGGACATATCCTTACCTTTGTCGTCTCACTTTGAATGTTACGTGCCCTGATCATTAATTTACTATTTTGTCAGCTCTTGGACGTGTTCGGTCAAAAGTCCAACATCAGCTTGGTGTTTGATTTTATGGAGACCGACCTCGAGGTAATTATCAAGGACCAAAGCATCGTGTTGACGCCGAGTCATATCAAAGCCTACACCATCATGACTTTGCAAGGATTAGAATATCTTCATTCGCAATGGGTTTTGCATAGGGTAAGTGAAATGGACGTGTTAGATGTGCTAGGCACTTGAATTTCTACATTTGATGGTGTATTGCAAAATGTTGAAGGTACTATTTCTTCGTGGGATCGTGGTTATTCATCACAATTGCCTTGCAACGTAGGGTAGATCCGACCCTAGCACAAAGTGTCAAAATTGGTCAATGCTGCATGTACAGCTGTGCCAAGTGTTGACTACAAGACGGGGTACTGCATTTTGATGCCTGTTTGACATATTCTTACTGATAGGTGGAGCTAATGTAGTTAACCCCATTCCCATATACCGTAATTTCATGTATATAAGATGTGCAATTGCGCATGCTGATCGTAGCAAAGTAGCATTATATGTCAACTCCAAAATAGGGTTTGCAATTCTACAGTACATGTTCATTTTACGGAAAGAGTGGATCTGATAAAAAGGAATGCAAAAGTTACTATACAGTTGTAGAGAAGTGATATGGATCAAGTTATAGACAAGTAATTACTGTAACTGTCTTGTACTGCCTGACTGATATGAAACGTTGATTGGTAAAAAATATTTATTGAACCACATTTGTTGGCAGCAATTCTTTTTTTTTGTGCAGGACATGAAGCCAAATAATCTACTGATCGACGCGCATGGCATATTAAAGATCGGAGATTTTGGTCTGGCCAAATGTTTCGGAAGTCCAAATCGAGAGTATACGCATCAGGTTGTCACGAGGTACTTTGGAAATGATCAAGCAATAATGATCTATTATTCCTTATCCAAGTTTACCGTGGATTGAATCAGCAAGGTCCTGGCACAGAGGGTAGCTGCTGACCTGACATCAATTTTTTCTCATTTCATGCGATATGTCAATCCCACGTACACGCGGGACTAGTTAGTTTTTTGCTCGTTCAGTCATGGAGAGTTATCGCTCTTTTTTCACTCGCTTTCCTTGATTTATTTTATCCGATAACATTATCAATGCTCTTGCGCGAGTGATTGCTTGCCAGGTTGGTCTCTTACGTCATGAATTTTGAACCCGACAAATATTGTTTGATTGTCAGTTTAAACAGTGATGCACTTCAGGTGGTATCGATGTCCCGAGTTGCTGTTTGGCGCTCGTTTGTACGGGGTCGGCGTCGATATGTGGGCTGCCGGCTGCATACTTGCCGAATTGCTGTTGAGGAGACCGTTTTTGGCGGGCGATTCGGATTTGGACCAGCTCAGCAAGATATTTGAGACTCTCGGCACTCCGAAAGAAGTGGAATGGCAGGTACGTGTCTTGGCTGGGGATGGGTATGAGGATTCTAGTATGTTGTGTGGTGATTTGAGTCGAGTGGTCAGACTCTATTTCTTTGGACATTATAATTTTACGCACCTGCGACAGTCATTTTGTGTGTGAGAATTATCGTTTCGATTAAATTTCTTTCTGTCCACCTCAGAAACCCAATAACTGCAACTCGGCTATTCTATTTATCAAACATGCGGCTCAAGACTACGCATATTCAGGGCATTTTTGTGAAGTTGTGGCGTTGTCACAATTGCGTTAACATAGTTCTTGGTTGGCAAATAGTTTATTTTTGGTACTGTGAAAATTGGGCATGTGACCCATGAGCATTTGTGTTGAAGGGATGGTTAGGCTAGGATTTTTGTTGAGGGAGGGCTAGTTTAGGGGTTAATTTCGGGGTTAGGTATACTTTTGTGGGCTAGAAAGTCTCATACTCAACTGTCAGTGTTGATTGTGTCGCATGCTCGATGTCGGTCAACTGCTAGGTGCGGCTTACCGCGTATGACATTGCAAAGAGTGATAGTCGAATACTGGACTGTGTTTAAAGGTTGGTATTGAGTCAGCCGGACACTCCATTTTGTCCTAGTCTTGGTAAATTGGTTTGTGGGTGGCTCTCTGAATTCGTTGTTCCGTGTGACGAAGGAATTTGACCCGCTTTCAGTGTTGTCCGCGATTTCAGGGCATGACGGCATTGCCCGACTATATCAGTTTCAAGGAATTTCCTGGATTTCCGTTACGAGAATGCTTTCCGGCCGCGTCAGACGAACTGCTACGTGTCATATCTGGCTTGTTACGGTATAATCCCGGAACGAGATACACTGCTTCGCAAGTATGATATGGTGTTCTGTAATAGCGTGTAATAGCGACTTTTAAAACATGACAAAACAGTGAATTTTGGGACTTTTTGGTAAAGTGTTATAAAAAATTAACACAATGACCATGACATAGATTTATAGTCTAGTATATGCCTGCGAACACTTTTGACCTGCTGGCAGAGTGTGTCATTGACAACATTCTTGACTTGAACTGAACACCCGGCATTATTCTACTTTGTCATTTGACTTTAGCCACACCAGTACAGTGATCAACTTTATAGTTTGGCCGAAGCTATTAAGGAGTATGCACGCAATGACGCAACCATACACATTTTGCCTGGCTTTCAATCATTAACTTTTATTCATTATAACTGATTGAATTTATTACTAATGTAACTGTCACACTGATTCCGAAAATCTAAATACTGATCGACTTCTCATTTCTCAAAGTATCCGGTGGTAACAACTACTTATCATCCTCCTTACTTTGCTAGTTACCAAACTAACCGTTACATCTCTCTCGTCAATTAGCGAGATGGTAAAATGCAGTCGGATCTTAAAGGTAGGCATCATGTATTCTTCGTTGTAGACTTTGCAGATGCCTTACTTCAGTATGCCGCCTCATCCAACGCCTGGCGAAAGACTTCCTCTGCCAGGATCCTGCCAAGTACAAAATACGAAAGGCTCTTTAAAACGGAAAAGGGACGAACCCCTCGGTGCCGCAGCAGGTATTGTGTTCAGTTCGACGGCAAAGTACCTGAAAGGTTTTTGAAAAGTTTGAATATACTTGGGACTGTAACCATGAGCATTGAGCGGAGTTCGTCCGATTTATTGATGGATGATGTGTAATGATAATGTAATGCCAGTCAAAGCCACTATGATGTCAGTTATGGGCACGCCAAATCTTTTTTCTATGCAATTTGGCTACTGCTGGAACCATATCGAAAACAAAAATAGAAGCAATCCATTAAATAAGAATTGGTATTGGTGACGTGGTCATTTCTAGTGGCACTAGTTCCAATACTGATATAAGTTATCTTCCCCTTCTTCGATTTCTGCTTTTTATTGAATCGTCTTCGTTGCTCGGTGTCATGTCACTTTGCGATGACTTCACGTCCATCTCGTGTTGCAGGGGTGTTGGCTAAACGGTTGCTTTTCGATTCCTGACATGTCCTGTGCCGCAACGGATTCCCGACGCTTCATGGTTTTGGTGTCGGGGAAAATTGAAGCCAAAGTAAATCCTGTGTGATGGCTGCTCAGGCAGGAAGGATCTAAAAAGTATGGTGGCAACGCTGCCGAGTACAGCGAAGCGTGCAATCTGATTCGGAAGGCACTTGTGTTGGAAGAGAAATTTCAAATCTTTGTGATGAGAATTTGTTCACTCGTACAAATCGTGTACTGTGCACTGTTAATGGTTACCAGCAAATTCGGCAGTGCCAGTGCTGTTTACCTGAATTGCACCCTGCGCCGTGGTGGAAATTGGCGAATTACACGACTTTTTGTTTACAGCGATACTTCTGAAATGCTGATGAAAATGTTCAAGTTCCGGTTTGAGTTGATCTTGATTGGCATCGGTTGCAAATTCTGATTCGTANTNAGAGATATTTTCATGGTTTATGTGCTANCGTTTTGCTTAGTCGCGTTTGTACATGTTTTTTGCACANATTGGGACAATCCACTGAATATAGCTTATTCCGACCATGATGACAAGTGTGAATAATTTCCATGATATCGAAGCACACCACGTTGCATTTAAACTCTTCCTAGTTGGTATGGCTCATGATTATTGTTTGATAATACCCATGACATGTACTTCACTACTGTGAGATTTTTTATATTACGTAGCAGTGTTGGGATCAAGTCAATACCTTTGAGTCACAATTCATATAGAGTCATTGTTCGTCACTCGAATTTTGAAGGTGACTCGAGTCAAGTCAAGTCAAAAGTCCTGTTGAATTTTTGAATTACGAGGCATGATTCAAGATGCATTTTGCAAGATGATTGAAGTACAGGTAAAGTAGGGTTGCCATATGTCCTCCTTTAGGCGATCGAAAATATCGTGGACGTCGAAATGTCGTCTTGGAAATTCGTATTCCTTGACAGCGAGGCTAATGGACAGGGTCAGCAGAAAATAGACAAAATGACGCGAAATACGAAATGCGGTCGTTCGAGCGGGTCATTCGGGAGTCGAGTAGGAATGATTCCCCTTTTTTAGTCAACACCGCAGAATTCTAGTACAAATTGTGAAACTCAAAGACGGTTTAAGCAAATCGATATGATGCAATTCTCAATTATCCACCTAATCTCGTCACATGCAACCTCATTTTGTCGCTTCCCAGCAAACACCCGATATCCCATGGAGTTACTGGTATGTCCACAATTGTCCCCACTCGTCCCACCTCCCACACTTAGTTACGGAGGACTTGTTCAGTATGCCCAACATTGGACGTCAATTTATGTAACTCCAGGTGACTACCAGAGGAAGTGAATTTTAGAATGCTCCTATGCTAGTCACCAATGACCATTCCAGTCAGGGCTTTGGAGCAGCCGTAAATTTGTTTTGCTCTGCTCCGGCTCCGGAGCTTTGTTCTATCATACATTAGCTCCGGCTCCAGCTCCGGAGCCGCATTATTGCCACTGCTCCGGCTCCAGCTCCGGCTTTGAAAACTACCCCTGTCTATATCAGGGGTGGGCATTAGGCAACCCTCGGCCTGCAGGCCATATGTCACCCGCGAGAAGGTTTTGAGTAGCCCGCGAGCTAATTTCCCATTATATTATCGAAATTGAAATGCTCAGATTGTGAATTTGCAAGGCCAACCAAAAATATAATTAGTATGGCCGCGACACTGGGATGTTGATGACTAAAATATCAGTTCCGACGCATTGGCAGATCCAGCGGGTTCAGCAGTCACATTTTTAGTAAATCGTCGTAGGGCCTACACATTAGTCTACAATAAACTAAAGAAGTAGTTAGATTTTTCTTCATGCTTCGCGTGTTTAATTGTCACACGATTTTTTTTTCTCTGTAGCCTACCCCCACCCAAAAATGAAGAAACGCCTAAGTTAGCCGATTGAGTTTAACTATATTCGCAATTACGAGAGAAAGTATTTTCGCGTTTGCGGTCGTAGAAAGATCGTCGACGATCAAATGTAGGCGCAAAATGATTTTCGTAAATTAGCGTAAATCTTCGATATCGATATGTCCAGATACCGAATAGTCCTGTCCTTGCAAACTGAGCCCAGCGGGCGGTATACAGTCGACCCGCAATATACCCAAGTAATAATAATACTAAATTTGAAAATTTTACGCGCCTGGCGCGGCTAGTGGGCAGCGCACTCATTCGTCAATATGATGTGGCCCTTTAGCCGAAAAGGTTGGCCACCTCTGGTCTATATAGATTAATAATTTACCCGTAGGTTAGTTTTCCAGAGTAATCTAGAGTC